>PVJS01048394.1:0-15071 GCA_004027185.1 Glis glis
CAAAAAAAAAAAAAAAAAAAGAGGTAAAACACAAAATATGAATAGGCTGGTGTCCATGAGGTCAGGTTTGGTGGTAAATAACTTGTACCAAATGAGTCATAACTGGCTTTCAGAGCACTTTGTAACTGTAGAAAGAAGCGTGGAATACTTTGAGTAATGTCCAACATGTAGTAAGTAGTCAAGAAAAGTTAGTTACAACCATAATGGTCATAATTATCATGGTCATCATAATTATCATTATTTTTAGAAGTAGTGGTAAGTGATTGTCTCAGCCAATATTCTCACTGCCATGATCCAAAAAGCCTGACCACACGACTTAGAGGATGGAAGATTTATTTGCTCACAGTTTTTGGAGATTTCAGGGTTCAGTCCATGTGAGGCCAGGTCTCCGCAGCTCAGGACATGGCAGTAGAAAGCGGAGAGAGGGAGAGAGCAGCCTCTGCTCTCACATCACCAGGGAGGCAGAAAGCCCGAGAAAGAGCAGGGGAGGAGGAACCTCATAATCCCCAAGGCCACACCCCTAGGGACTCCTCCATACCGACCAAGCCACTCTTCCAACATTGCTACCTTGTTACTACTGTAAGAGCTAGGGGAACATTCTAAAGCCAAACCATTGCACAGTGCTCTAAAATTCACTCAGTAATTATCTACTCAAATGTGTTTCTGAAGCTAAGATTTCTCCCTATCAAGGAATAGTCATTAACTTTAGCTAGCTAAAGGCATTTGGGCAGATTTTGGGGTGGTATGAAAAGGAAAAGATGTCAAAATAAATACCTAGCCAACATGGTGGCGCACGCCTGTAATCCCAGTACTTGGGAAGCTGAGACAGGAGGATCACAGGTTCAAGACCAGCCTCAGCAACTTAGCGAGGCCCTCCGCAAACTTTGTGAGACCCTGTTTCCAAATAAAAAATAAAACAGGGCTGGAGGTATAGCTCAGAGGTAGACTGCCCCTGAGTTCCATCCCCAGTACCACAATAAATAAATAAATGCATACCTACATACATGTAGACACCTATAACCTCAACCTTTTTGCCTGCTTCTTTGAGAGTAGCTAGCTACCTGAGGACTCTAGTCCCGGAGAGATTTTACTGCCGTGCTTCTGCCTTCCACGGGGAAGGTTAACGTGAAACACAGAATGAACTCTGAAGCTAACAAAAGAGTCAACACACATTCCAACCACAGAGTGCCCAATTCACACACAGAATGAAGCGAGCCCCCTGGTATCTAGAGTATTCCACCAGCGTGCGGCAAGTGTTATTTCTAGCCACTTAAAAGCACCCAGTGAAAAGAACTCAAATGCTTAGCAAAGAAGAGAGCCCCATTGGCGTGTGAGAGGCATTTATGAGCCCTTAATGGCCCTCTTTCATGGCCTCGCCACTGACGCATCTCTAATTGTTCCAATTATAATCTCGACTCACAAAACCACCACTGGGGAAGGTCTACAGTGCAGTGTGCGTGTTGTGAAAAGGGCTCTTTCACAGGACAAGCCTCATACAGAAGTGTGTGGCAACATGGGATCGGGGCAGAGTCCTGATAAAGAGGTGGGTGTAGAGCGCACTGGCCAAGAATCGGCTCAGGGTCCAGCTGTGACTCCCGTGTCCTTTAATCTCTGAGACTCGGTTTCCACATCCTGAAAACGTGAGGACTCATCAAACCTCTTCTAATTCTAACCTCCCCTCCCCCGGCTGATTCTAATCTCCTATCATTCGCTGATGCTAGGTCTCAGTCCAGACACACGGAATCGGACACCGCCTTTGGGTCGGGTCGCTGAGCAGCCTCCTCGAAGCTTCCTGCTCTCCCTCCCACAATGGGGGAGGTCAGAATTCAGCCCCAGTTCAGCGAAGAGAGGGATGAGGTCATCTGTTTTCTCTCCACTCCCACCCACAGCCATGGCAGGTGCTCAACAATGTCAGAGGGGAGGGAAAAGGAAGGGGGGAAGGGAAGGAGGGAGGAAGGAAGGTGGAAGGAAGAAAGGAGGGTGGGAGGAAGGGAAGGAGGGACGAACTGAATAATTGAATATGGCTGGAGCAGTGCACGCAAGAGGAGAGTGGTAAAGATGAACTTGAAACAAGGATCTCTTACTTTTAAGAAAGATCATATTAAGTCGGGTGGGTGGTGCACACCTGTAATCCCGGTACTTGGGAGGCTGACAGGAGGATCACAGGTGCTTGAGGCTAGACTAAGCAACTTAGTGAGACCCTCAACTTAGACCCTGTTTCAAAATAATAATTTTAAAAGGGACTGTGGGTGTAGCTTGGAGGAAGAATGCTTCTGGGTTCAATCCACAGTATAAAAAAGGAAAGAGAGAGAGAGAGAGGGACAGAAGAAAGGAAGGAAGGAAGGAAGGGAGGGAAGGAGGGAGGAAGGATCATATTAGGAAATTTCAAGTTTAGAGAATATGCTATATTAGAGAATATTATAGAAATATCAAGTTAATATTTTCTGTTTTCAGTAATTTAAGTACTAAAAATTTAATTGTATGATCGTCTCTACAGGATCGTGAGTTTAATACTGTGATGCTTTAAATCAATGAAGAACAAATTATTTTTATCATTGAATATTTTTCTTCATTGTTAGTATCTAATATCAATGTGGCTAAGATAATGAACACCAAGCTATTGAAAATACAAATGCTGAAATTTGGCAATAAGGAAAAAAGCAAAGAAACCTCCTGACCCACTGAATGGAGAAAGACATTTCTAATACCAGAGCTCTAACATTTAGCAACTAATATTAATAAAACGTAAGCACTTTAACTTATTAAGTTACATATTTCTGTAACCTAATTCATATTGCTTTTGTTACTATGAGTGTACATGTTCAGGTTTCACCTAGTCACACACCAGTAACTCAAAGGTATCCGTGAGTTCTCACTCATCACTCGCCACGTTTTGTTTTCAACACGTAAGATTCACATCGACTCTCCTGAGTTCAGGGTATTTAAAGAACAATAGTTCAATATTTTTTAAACTATGGGTTGTAACCAATAAGTGAGTTGTAAAATCAATTTTCATGTAGATCATGATCTACCTATTTTCATCATGGACAGGAATAGAATTCAACAGAAAATTCCTGAACATATCCCACGTAAAAATGCCAAGTGTTCTGACACACTCTGGTTTCCATTTTATTCACGTACCCCAGGTCACAATGAAGAACGTGTTTCTTACAGTAAGATCCAGTCAGTGACTGAAAAGTGCTATTTGACTCTTTAGTCTGCTGTTAATACATAGGTCTGTGGTTTAAATTTATTCCAATTTCATAGTTCAACATAAGAAAGTAATCACTGAACCTAGAAGCAGAGAATTTTAGAGATTTAAAGAATTTTATCAAAGGCTTAACAACCCTGAATTTTGGGGCCTTCAGTCCCACGGGGGGTTGTAGTTTTGAACAGTGGATCAAGGTAGGGCTTGTTGAGAACCCGAGATGTGAGCGATGGCCGGAGGGAGGGTGTGTTGGAGCCGTGAGTCTGGGCGTGCTGGAGAGGAAGGAGGAAGGGGAAGAAATCGGAGACCAGGTCAGAGACAGAGAGGGGGCCAGGTCCCGTGGGCCACAGCAGGGGCTCTGGCTTTTCTCTGTGAAGCAGGGAGCTTTTATATATATACTTTTATTGGTGCATTACAGTCTCACATCGTAATGTTGCTCACAGTGATAGTGACATACATACGTGCCCACTTGGTGGGCTCTTCCCCGGCTCCCTCCCCTTTCAGGGTATTGAGATGGACATTGGTATTCTCACATATGTACATAATGTCAGTGGAAGAGATTCCTTCATTGATCCTCCCTCTCCTCCTCCCTTCCCCTAGACCACCGCCCTGGCTCCACGGGAGTTTCTCCATTATCTGAAGTCCCTCAGGTATCCCTATTACGCCCCATAGGAGAAAAAACATATGACCCTTCGCGTTCTGTGACTGGATTTTGCACGAAGCAGTGACCTGACATGACTGACATTTTAAAAGCATCACATCAGCTATTAAGAATAAACCACAGGAGCCGGCCGTGGTGGCACACGCTGTAATCCCAGGACTTGGAAGGCTAAGACAGGAGGATCATGGGTTTAAGGCCAACCTCAGCAACTTAGTAAGGCCCTCAGCAACTTAGTGAGACTCTGTTTCAAAATAAAAAATAGGGCTGGGGGTGTAGCTTGGAGGTAGAACACTCCTGGGATTGAATCCCCAGTACTGCAAAAAAGAAAAAGAATAAATCATTGGGTTCAAAGAGAGATGCAGGTGACAGGAGTAGGAGGTGTGAGGGTAATAGGGTGCCATGCTGGGAGCAGGGGAGGTGGGCAGAGGTGCACAGGTGTGAGGTAGATTTAAAGATGGAGCCCACCTCACACGACGTCTGGTGGGACAAGAAAGGCGCGGATTCACCCTCGCTGAGTCTACATTCCCTTGGCTGTTTCACCTCATCTCCCTAAAGCTCATTCATAGTCCAGGTCTGTAAAATAAAAACAGGCTCACATACTCGGAGAGGACTGTTGACCTTTCAACTAAATAACGCGCGTAGAGCAACCGCAGGACTTCAACAACGCTTCCTCTTTTTCCTCCTGTGCGATCATTATTTGTTAGAGACGTACACGAGATACAAAAGGCCCTGGAAATCATAGCTAAGAGACATTTCCTGCAAGTTAAGATTCTTTGATGAAATTTGCATGATTTCCAAAACAAATTAGGTATCTGTAAAACATAAAAGATTAATGCACTTTAACTTTTAAAAGAATAGGAGATTCAGAATTATGTCAGACTTTTCAAATTAAAGTACATTATTGAGAAGAGTCTGTGCAAATGTTTCTTGACAATCTGGTTCATGTCATGACATTAGACTAATTAGTGATGGCATCTGAGAGTCAGCTCCCCAGGGCAGGACAGTCTGTGGACCTGGGTAATGGGTCCAGGTTATTTAAAAAGAAATTGCCATTGTTGGACATGGTAGAGCACACCTGTAATCCCAGAACTTGGGAGGCTGAGACAGGAGGCTTGCAGGTTCAAGGCCAGCCTCAGCAACTTAGCAAGACCCTCAGCAACTTAACGAGACCCTGTTTCAAAAAATAAAAGATAAAATAGGGCTGGGGGTATAGCTCAGAGGTAGAATACCCCTGGGTTTAATCCCCAGTAGATAGAGAAGAAAGGGAGGGAGGGAGAGAAGGAGGGAGGGAGGGAAATTAAAAGTTTTTTTTAAACAAAGTGCAATTGAACTACAACTAAAAATATCCTTGTAATGTTGGACAAGCTACTCCATTCATCTCTTCAACCTGTCTTTGAAAGCTACTACATATGGGTATCGAAAAGCCACCGAAAACCAGTAACAGTCCCTTGCTCATGGAACTCACAGCCACGTACGCTCATCTGTCGTGCACTGAAATCCCACTCCCACATCAGTAGTGGGCCCCTCCTAGAATTAAACACTCTACTTCCAAAAGAGCCCATTCCATTTTCAGTCTTGAGACTGTACTTATAAACCTGCTCATGTACTTATAAACCCCCTTGAATCTATTTATTTCCAAGTTGATGTTCCTACCTGTCTGGCCTCCTCGCCCTTCAATAATCACTATGAACTACATTCTGATGTGAGACTATAATACACCGATCAAAGTATTTTTAAAAAAGCAATTTTGCTGGGCGTGGTGGTGCATGCTTGTAATCCCAGTACTTGGGAGGCTGAGACAGGAGGATCGCAGGTTCGCAGCCAGCCTCTGTTACTTAGTGAGGCCCTCTGCAACTTAGTGAGACCCTGTTTCAAAATAAAGAATTAAAAATAGAGCTGGGGGTGTAGCTCGGAGGTAGAATGCCCCTGGGTTCCATCCCCAGTACCACAAAAAAAAAAAAGTGTGCACCACTCCCAAGTGAAATCTACTCAAAATACCTTCCTTGCCCATTCAGAAACTGTTTTATGAAAATCAATTCATTATGTTAAAAAATCTTCCTGATTTTCAATATCCTCCACTAAATACAATCTCACATTAAGTACGCATTTTTTTAGCCGTTCTCCTCACCGTACACATTTAAACAAACAAACAAAACCAGGCGTGGTGGCACGCGCCTTTAATCCTAGTACTTGGGAAGCTAAGACAGGAGGATTCACAAGTTCAAGGATAACCTCAGCAAGTAATGAGGCTTTCATCAACTCAGCGAGACCCTGTTTCAAAATTAAGAAATAAAAATAGGGCTGGGGGTGTAGCTCAGAGGTAGAATGCCCCTGGGTTCCATCCCCAGTACCACAAAACAAAACAAAACAAAAAACAAAGCGGGGAGCCTTGGGACAGGTCTTCACAGGACCCTCCCACAGTTCCTCTCTTCCGGGATTCTGCTCTTGTCGCTCGCCCAGCCTACCCACCTCCTGACTCTTTAATTGAATTCATTCACTCTCCATCACCAGCCTGTGATTTAAGCAAGGCAGCCTTTTCTCCAGACTGAAAACGAAGAAGCCACAAATTGTTTTTAGACGCCCTAGTCTCTGCTTATTCAAAAAGGAGAGATCATATTTGACATGAATTCTGAATGATGAGCAAGCATTTTCCAGGTTGTCATATGAAGATGAGGACATCTGGGGATGGAAGGTGACAGGCCAGGGAGGAATGAGGGAGAAATGCGCGTCCATCAACATATATATGCGTATGTGCACTGGAGAGTGCCCTGTTGGACGTGAGAGGCAAGAAATGGTACAGTCTCTTGTTTTCCAGATTCACTTCAGTTCAGACTTCGAGGAAATGATCCAGGCAAGCGAGTAAGAAGTCTAATATTAGGCATGTATAAAGGCTCTTCTCTCGCCCCCTGAGTTGTATCAAGAACCCAAAGGATAGCCGGGCATGGTGGTGCATGCCTATACACTATAAACTATGTCATCTTAATAATTCTCAAACATATTTGAAAATATGTTGGAGCAATATTTTAAAAAGTAAAGGGCAGGTGTGGTGGCATGAGCCTTACTTGGGCGACTGAGACAGGAGGATCACAGGTTCAAGACCAGCCTCAGCAACTTAGTGAGACTCTCAGCAACCTAGCAAGACCCTGTTTCAAAACAAAATAAATAAAAAGGGCTGGGGGTGCAGGGTGCAGCTCAGAGGTAGCATGCTCCTGGTACCTCAATCCCCAGTACCACTATAAAAAAAAAAAAAAGCAATCCGGTGAGGAATAACACAAGCCAAGGCCTGCAGTCCCTAGCCCATGACAACCCCTGTGACCCTGCTGGAATTGTATATTTTGACAGATTGCAAACCAAATTGTCCCTTAAAATATAGCTAGGTGAGCTGAGCACAAGGACACATGCCTGTAATCCCAGCTACTCAGGAGGCTGTGACAGGAGGATTCCAGGTTCAAGGTCAGCCTGGGCAACTTAGTGAGACGCTGTCTCAAATAAAATAAAAGGACTAGGGATGTAGCTCAGTGGCAGAGTGCTTGCTGTATCTGTTGCAAGGAGTCACACGGTGCATATGAGCATAAATCTAATCTATATCTCAACTTCTAAACTCGGTCAATAACGTTATCCCCCATGATTTTTCTGCTAAACACCAGCTACGAAGAATGCGGTGTTCCTGTCTAGCAGAGAATGAATTCTAGCTCTATGCTTTTTTTTTGTACATAACAGTACATTTTAAATAGTTTTGTAGCAAAAATTTTAAAGTGTTCAGGTCTACATAGAATTTCCAGCTATTACCTCTCTTAAGGTTAATCACACTTTTTTTTTTTTGCGGTACTGGGAATTGAACCCAGAGGCATTCTACCTCCGAGCTACATCCCCAGCCCTATTTTATTCTTTATTTTGAAACAGGGTCACAGTAAGTTGTGGAGGGCCTCACTAAGTAGCTAAGGCTGGCCACAAACCCGGATCCTCCTATCTCAGCCTCCCAAGTAGTGGGATTACAAGCGTGCGCCACCACACCCGGCTATTAGTCACCCTTTTCTAAGAGTCACATGTCAACAAGTTAAATTTTCAAGTTCCAAGCTCAATTAAAATGTCCAATGACTCATCAATCAGTCAATCTCCATGTTACCAATGCACTGTGATCAGAAGACAATGGATTACTAGAAAGCGTTTGGTCCTGACACTAGCTGCAGGGCCTTAACCAGTTACTGAACTCACGTCACTGAAACTCTTTCGTCCTCTTGTTTGAAGGACAGCAGCAACATGCCTGCCTTCCCCCTGTGGACTTGTGTCATGTACAATAAATAAGGTAACCCTAGGGAAAGGAATCTAAAAATTGCATCATGAAAAAAAAATAGTAAGGTGGTATTAATGTTAACATTCATCTTGGAGTTGGTATTATTGTTAACATTCATCTTGATATTATAAAAGTGCCATCCAGGAAAATAAAATCCAAAAAGACAGCAAGCTCAAAGTCCCAAAGAGAGTCCTAAAATAAAGTCTTTTCCCAAGTTATAGCATTTGCTATACACATAAAACATTTCTACCTTATGTCTCTCAGTCAGAACTTTCCCTTACACTCTCACCCCTCACATGAAACCTTTGGAAAATCTTTTCTTAAGCTGGGTGTGGTGGTGCATGCCTGTAATCCCAATACATGGGAGGCAGAGACAGGAGGATCGCAGGGTCAAGGCCAAGGCCAGCCTCAGCAACTTAAGAAGACCTTGTTTCAAAATAAAAACTAAAATAGGGCCAGGGAGGGGGAGAGCTCAAGAACTCCCCTGGGTTCAATCCCCAGTACCAAACACACACACACACACACACACACACACACACACACACACACCTTTCCTTTTCTTTTCTTTTTTTATAGTGGGGATTGAACCCAGGGGCATTCTACCTCTGAGCTACACTCCCCCCAGCCCATTTTTTTGTAGTTGTTGTTTTGAAACAGGGTTCTGCTAGGTTGTTGAGAGTCTCACTAAGTTGCTGAGGCTGGCCTCAAACCTGCGATTCTCCTATCTTAGTTTCCCAAGTACTGGGATGACAGTTGTGCACTACCACACCTGGCTTAAAAACCTTTTTTTAACACAGCTGTTGTAGAAAAGTTTCACTGAGAGCACAGAAGAGTACAAGCCGTTTTCCACCAGTACTTTTATGTGGCAAACTGAAGTTCCCGGTCCCTGTCACCACCCCAGGTAAACCAGTCACCAACTTGTGTTGCTTGTGACATAATGACTTTGCCCCAAGCTTAACTAATATCCCACAGGTAAACTTCAAGGGGACAGACAGTGACAAGCATCCGCTGAACCAACTGAGAGTAAAATAATAACACAGACTTAAGTCTTTGATCAGTTTAAAAAGAAATAATAACTCTACTTAACAACATTATCACTCCTGAACAGATTTCTCCAGCATCAAAGCACTCCCGCGGCCGCTTTGATTCTAAGCCATTGTCTAGATTTCAGTCTCTTGCTTATAAAAGACAAAAACAGTGCTCGTGGCAGGAACCTGGGGTCTTGGGAGGTTTCGAGGTTCGTCCTTCCTGAAGGTCAGCAGCGCTGCCGCAGCTCAATCATGAACATTTTTACTTTCATTTTACAGCAATCTGGCTTTGTTCTGGCAATTCTCAAAGAACAGTTAAAACACATTGCCTTTAACTGGTAAAAGACACCTAATGGACATTTCCTATTTTGTTTTTTCATATCTTCTACTATAGGCTACTGTTTCAATGAAAGATTTTGAAAGGAAATCTCCACTTTGGAATTTTCAAAAGATGAATATCTGCTCCTCCGAAGCTAATAAAGCTGTGTTCTCTGGAATCAGAATATAGTCTGGGATAGGGTGGCTTTATTGTTGAAAATATGACTTTATTAACCTGTTTATGGTCCCATAGAACAATATGGACTTTATATGGTTATTTGTTAACTGTGCTGTGGACTTGAGCTTGAAGTGGTACCTAGAGCTTCCCGGCATCCCCTTCATCCACACCCATGTGCTCTACACTTTGTGCTCATCAGAGCTCTGTCTGTCAGCAATTTATGTAAGAAGCACTAACTCTTAAGCATTTGACAGCCAGATTTTTTTTAAAAAAGAATAAGACTTTGGGAAAGGCCCAAAGAGTTAGCACTTTAATTGCCAATGTTTTATTTTAATGAAAAACCAACTGCGAATGGAACGAACATGACCCGATGGACCATGCTTGGGGGGTCTTTCCAAAGGAACTGAAGTCAGAATAAGAGAGTGACCCACGCATATCCATGTGTAGAGCAGCACAGCTCATAAGAGCCAAACTATCCAACCAGCCTAGGTGTCCGTCAATAGATGAATGAATAAAGGAAATGTGGTATATACACACAATGGAGTTTTATTCATCCATAGAGAAGAATGAAATTAATTCATTTGTGGGAAAATGGATGGAACTAGAGAGTATTACGCTAAGTGAGATCAGCCAGTCTCGGAAAGTGAAGGGTCATATATTTTCTCCCATATGTGGAAGCTGGGGAGAAATTAGGAAACAAAAGGGACTTTAGGTAAATGAGAGGAGATACTGGTAGAAGAGTGGAAGGGGACTTGGGGAGGGAGGGGAGACCTGAGGGAGAAAACAGTGCAAATAATGCTGTGTTCATCTAAGAAGTTATCAATACCAACTTCAATATGGGGAGGAGCAGGGGCAGGACAGGATCTAGAGAGAAATGCCAAGCGCTGTGTGCACGTATGTTTCTATCACTCTGAACCTCACCATGATGTGTAATTACAGTGCGCCAAGAAAGAGGAAGGAAGGAAGGAAGGAAGGAAGGAAGGAAGGAAGGAAGGAAGGAAGGAATAGAGCTGGCATTTTCTTGTGGGTATTCTTAAAACACTCTGCACCAGATATTTACACATATCTTGGTACAATCGTCACTTGAAACACAGCGACGTGTCCGTCAGTGGCTGTGAGCGGGGCCCGGCCGCTGTGCACAGATCACAGGCTTCTGTTCCCATCACTCCCTTTAAGGCGTTTGTGACTTGTCTCCTCCTCTGCCGCCATCATTTCGAGCCTCTTCTCCTGGCATCCATGTGCCCGTCCTCCCCCGCCCTCTCCTCCTCACCCCCGGTCTGCAGCGGTGGGTGTGGGTGTTGGGACCGGCCTTTGAGAGCGCATGGAAGTGGGTTGTGGACGAGGCCAGGATTGCTGGCCCAGGGTCACCAGGACGACTTGGCCACCCCTCTCAGCTGCTCTCAGCCCATTGCACTCACCTTTCGTGCCCCGGCGCTGTCTTCTTGAGTCGTACAGAAAACTCAAAGATGGAAATATGCTTCCTACCACATAATGCATTTCTTACTGTCAAAATTACGGGGGATCAATACATTGTTTGTTGTTTGTTTCTCAATTCTGACTGGGTGAGATGTGGCTACAACAATGTCATCTCTCCCGTGCATTGAACGTTGTATGTTTTGAAGCAGTGATTATGTGCATGGATTACCAATATTAGTTCTCTGGACAGTAAAGGAGATATGTATAATGGCTCGTAGTATGCTCCTGTTAAAAGTGGGGAGAGGCACGTGTTAAGGGACTCCTCCATCACAGTTCACTAGTGGCAGAGTTGGAGCTGAAGCCCACTTTTCTGACTTCCAGCCCTTACTTCTAAGGAAAAAACCACCTTCCAAAGAAGCTGCCTCCCGCCCCCCCCGCTCCCTCTCCAGGGATCGCCACCACTAGCCAGCAGCGGCAGCCCTGGGGTCAAACCTTTTACATTAGAAACAAAAATGTGTTTAGATCACTCGTTAACCTAGCATATTCTCAGCAAGTTAAAGGCTCGTTTAGAATGAGTCTGTGTGCTAGCATATGTGTAGGCAACACCACTTAGAGGTCTTTGAAAACAAGGTTTCTGTACGATTCTGCTCCTCTGTGCTCAGAATCCCCCTCCTCATGCCTCCTCAGGGACCTGCCAACAGCTTGACCTCGTCTCAGACTCTCTTCCACATTTGCACATTGTATGTATGTATGTATGTATGTATGTATCGGTACTGGGGATTGCACCCAGGGGCCTTCTACCTCTGAGCTACACCCCCAGCCCTATTTTATTTTTTTATTTCGAAACAGGGTCTCACTAAGTTGCAGAGGGCCTCGCTAAGTTGCTGGGACTGGTTGTGAACCTGCGATCCTCCTGTCTCAGCCTCCTAACTACTGGAATTACATATATGCACCGGGCCATGACCTTCTTATTTCTAAAAAATACAATGGGACTCCTGGGATTTATCTCATTTCCTTTGTGTGTGTGTGTGTGTGTGTGTGTGTAGTACTGGGGATGGAACCCAGGAGCATTCTACCTCTGAGCTACACCCCCAGCCCTATTTTATTTTTTATTTTGAAACAGGGTCTCTCTAGGTTGAGTCTCACTACTTGCTGAAGCTGGCCTCAAACCTGCGATCCTCCTGTCTCAGCCTCCCAAGTAGTGCACCACCATGCCTGGCTTTACCTTACTTCTTTAAACAACACTTGACACTGCTCCCTCTTTCCTCTCTTCGCTGTCCATTCCTGATGCTTCTCCTCCGCACTCTTTCCCCCCTCCCTTCGGTTGTCTGTTCCTTCTCATTTTTCCCCGGCCCCCTTCTCGCTCTCCATCTTCCCCCTCGTCCACGCCCACTCATGGCTCCCATTCACACACCTGCAGTCCGACCTCCCTTCTGAGCTCCAGAATTCCACGTGTCACATCAGTATACGGCAGGCATCCCAAGCCCATCATGTCCTAAACTGAACACACTGTGCAAAATACATTTCCATGGCATCGTAAGAAAAGACACGTATTCAAAAACAGCTCGGCAAGGCGAATTTTACTTTATTTTTTTATTTTTATTTTTTTGCAGTACTGGGGATGGAAACCAGGGGCATTCTACCTCCGAACTATACCCCCAGCCCTATTTTTATTCTTTATTTTGAAACAGGGTCTCACAAAATTGCGGAGGGCCTCACTAAATAGCTGAGGCTGGCCGCGAACCCAGATCCTCCTGTCTCAGCCTCCCAAGTACTGGGATTCCAAGCGTGTGCGCCACCACGCCCAGCTGAATTTTACTTTTTGCAAAAAAGGATCCTGCCACCAGTCGAGTTAGGTAGGCAAGAACAACGTGGCGGTAAACTGCCAAGTGTTTTATTTTCAGCACGGGCTCCTGTGCTGTGCTCCGATTGGTGGGAACGTGGCCTCACAATCTTTACACCATTGGCTGAAGGGGATGCAGGGGGAGGGGTTGGCACTCACAATTTCCAGGAAATGCTATCTTTACAAAAAATACAAGCGCACGCAAGGTTACACAATGGCCGTTTTACAAAATGGAGCCCGAGTCAAGCTATTCCTTTGATAGAAAAGATCTAATTATATTCTCACACACTATTGTCCTCTTTGAATCTGTCCCTCCTTGTTTGCTGAAATTGTGAATGGCACCACCAGCCACCCCGTCAACCAAGTGGAAGTCCGGGCATCATCCTCGGATCTCTCCCCACCCGAGTAGCATAACTGGCGCCCTCAGAAACTACCTCCCGCCGGTGCCCCACATCGTGCCTCCTCTCCTTCTCTCCTGAGCTCCCTGCAGTACCTACACGCTGCCTCTCCCTGCGCACCCTGGCCTTTCCACGTGGGACTTTCTTTATCTTTATCCCTTCCCCCTCGCCCGCTTGTCCTCCAAGACCCAGCTCAGGTGTGAGACCCTACTCAAAGACTTTTCTTATCCCGCCCATGCCGGACTATGATTCGCCTCCTCTGAGCCCTGTACTACTTCAGAAACAGTTGCTACATCGTCCACTATATGTGTTTGCCTGATTTCCATCTTCTCAACCTGACTGTCGGCTCCCAGGAAGCAGGCACTACATCTAATTCATTCCTGGGCTTTCAGAGTCTAGCGTAATTCCTGGTCCATCAGAGACCTTCCCTTAATGTTTCTGAAGGAATGAACACGCAAACCCATTGAACACGCAATGGGTGAGGAACACCCATTGTCCGTGTTTCTGTGCCTCCTGCCATCTGTTACCATCGTGCATCACTCATTCAAATATGTCATTAGGAAACCTTCCCTGATTCCTACCTGGACTCGCACTTCTCACCTCTCCCGTGAGGATCAACTGTAACACAAAGTAGCCAAGGAAATACACTTTTGTCTTCTACCACTGGTCTGAAGGAGAGGCTAATTGAACTCATCTTTTAGTTGCCGCAAAACTAGTGCTTCCTTTCCTTGGGCTTCTTTAGAGGAAGGCACATTCACATTGAAAGAAACCAAAAGCAACACGCTAGCAAAAGCTCCCCTGCTCTGCCACGCAGCAGCAGCTCACAATAGAGCTTTCAAAGGCAGTCACAGCCCGGGCAGCGCGCAGCCAGCACGCGGTCCCGGCAGAGACAAAGCTCGCTCGGTTCCTGCTGACTCCTGCTCCTGAGGCCGCTGCTGCTGCTGCTGCTGCTGCTGCTGCTGCTGCTCCTCTCAACGGGGCTGACAATGCAGCCCCAGCCAGGCCAGCGTCCCCAGGGTTAAGGTGGGTGACCCTCAGCAGTGGCTCCCAGAGGGTGTCCCTGCCCAGCCAGCTCATGTGAGCTTCCAGTTCTACTCTCCTCCCCTTCTAAAAAGACAGAAGCATGACTTCCCGCCCAATTAACAAGGCTTAACATGAAATTGTTACTAGAAATAATAGAAACATCCCCAAAGAGGGGACCTATCAATGTCCCAAAAGAAGGGATGTATCGCCCAATACAATGCTAAGCAATCATTACAAATGAGGTAACAGTATACTTCACATAAAAAAAAGTCTACTATTAATGAAAAAGAGTAGTAACAAACCCAAATGAACAATATGATCGCTAAATTTATACACACACATATACACATATATGCATACTTTTAAGTCAAATAAAATAACAATATCATAAGCCATGCACAGTGGCACATGCCTGTAATCCCAGTAATTGGGAGGCTGAGACAGGAGGATCATGGTTCAAGGCCAGTGTGCTGTAACTTTAGCAAGACCCTGTTTCAAAATCAAAACTGAAGCCGGGCATGGTGACGCATGCTTGTAATCCCAGTACTTTGGGAGGTGGAGACCGGAGGATTCGGGTTCGCAGCCAGCCTCAGCTCTCTCTCTCTCTCTGTCTCTCTCTCTCCCTGTCTCTCTCTCTCTCTCTCTACCTAGTGAGGCCCTCCACAACTTCATGAGACCCGGTTTCAAAGTAAAGTATAAAAAAA
>PVJS01048395.1:0-15073 GCA_004027185.1 Glis glis
GTTCAATCCCCTGTACCAAAAAAAAAAAAAAAAAGACAAGAAAAAAGAATCACACAGGATTTAGAAAGCAATTAAGATCTGCAAGCTAGCCAGAAGGTGGAACTGGATTTGCTGTCTGAGAGTCCAGTTCCCCATTCCCCTCCCCTCCCACCTGCAGGCATCTCTGGTCCACACCACGGAAACCATCCGCATCCGCTACTTCATGGACCTGCTGATGGAGAAGTCGTGGCCGGTGATGCTGGTGGGGAACGCTGGCACGGGCAAGTCGGTGCTGATGGGGGACAAGCTGGAGAGCTTGAACATGGACGAGTACTTGGTGCAGGCCGTGCCCTTCAACTTCTACACCACCTCGGCCATGCTGCAGGGTGAGGCCGGTAGCCCGCCCCCGTCCCTCTCCCAGCGGGCCTCTGGCCTTTCCCCATGGGAGGGCCCTGAGTCAGATGCCTGGTGGTGGGCGCTGACAACCTGTCAGGGCTGCTGGTCCCAGGAGCATCTTGTACCAATCCCAGACAGCACGAAGGCTGACCCACTCCTGCCCCCACGGCCCTGGTTCCGTTTACTCCAGGGGCTGGGTGGAGTGGCCGGCTTCCCTCCTACCCCCTTGAGGGCCGCTTCCAGGCAGGTGCACCCAGGGAACCTGACCCCGACCAACTCCGACTCCTCTCCTGGTGTGTGGAGGGAGCCAGTAGGGCCTCGCCCCATCTAATAGTTGCTGCTCAGGCCTGGGGTGATGGCTGACCTTCTGCCCTCCCCAGGAGTGCTAGAGAAGCCGCTCGAGAAGAAATCCGGGAGGAACTACGGACCTCCAGGCACCAAGAAGCTGATCTATTTTATCGACGACATGAACATGCCCGAGGTAGACAAGTACGGGACGGTGGCCCCGCACACCCTTATCCGACAGCACATGGACCATGGGCACTGGTAAGGCTGACTGTGGGGTGGGGCCAACCACTGTGGGTGGAGCCAGGGGGGGAGTCACAGGCATACTGGACCAGGGTTGTGGGCGAGGCCAAGGGACTGTGGGTGGAGGCAAGGGGGCAAAGCTACATACTGAAGGTTCAGGGCTATGGTGGAGGCCGAGGGGCTATGGGTGGGGCCAGGGGCGGAGCCATGGGAATGCTGGAGTAGGGCTGTGGGCGGGGCCAAGGGGCTGTGGGTGGAGCCAGGGCAGAGCCATGGGAGTGCTGGAGCAGGGCTGAGGGTGGGGCCAAGGGGCTGTTAGGGCAGTGCCACAGGTCAGGGCAGCGCGTCAGTCACAGGGTCAGGGAGGCCATGGGGTGGGCACAAGGCGTAAATAGTAGCCCCATCAACAGCACAGGGCCATGGGGCAGGGACAGGGCTGTGGAGAGGTATCAAGGCCCCCTCCCATAGCCCATTCCACCCACATAGCAGTGTCTGTGGGCTAGAAACCCCACAGAAGGGGGATGACAAGACCCCTGCTCAGGCAGGTGTTGATCCACTGGAGGAGACCAAAAAGTGCCCTAACAGTGAAGACAGAGCTCAGGAAAACCCAGTTCTGTCACAAAGGAGCTCCTATTGGGTCAAGAGATGCCCTGGGGAGGCCATTGGACAGCTGGCAGCTGGAGACTGAGTCGGCAGCCATGGGGCCTTTGAGAGAATCCTATGCAGACAGTCACGTGCTAAGGCCCTGTGGCGGGAGGGAACCCGGCCCACGGAGGAACCAAAGGAGAGAGGGCGACAGTGTGTAGGGCAGCTGCTGCCAGACCCCAGGACTCCCGGGCAGTTGGACAGAGTGGACTTTCTCCCAAAGGCACGGGGAAGCCAAGGGTGACACACTTAGATTTGCAGTTTGGAAAGATCAGAACATCCAGTTCAGCCGCCTCTTAAAATCGGCAAGTAGCCTGGGTCAAACTCAGGAGTTCTGACACCAGGGGAACCCCAAAACCAGGCAGTGGTTCATGGAGCCCACCACACCGCCAAGACATGGGGCACGGAGGGGTCACGCTGCCTGCTAGGTCACCGCCCTCAGTGGCAACTCCACCACATGCCTTCCCCACTAAAGGAGCGCAGAGCCATAGGAGCCCTGCGGGGGCAGGGGTGCAGCAGGGGTGCTGCGACTGGGGCTGGGGCGTGGACAGGGGGTGGGGGTGAGGATGGCTCCCCAGGGTGCTGACGCAGCCCAACCAGGGGGCTTGGAGAGAGCTTGACATCTCTGAGGAACAGAAAGTGGTGTGGGATGGGACACTTGGGGGCATGGAGACAGGAGAAAGGAGTGTGGGGGAAGCAATGGGGACGAAGCCTGCCCCTGTGGGTGGGTCCCCTGAGAGGCTGGGGGGCGCGGCCTTGGCCCTTCCAAGTCCTTGGGCAGCTTCAAAGGGTCCAACGCTCACCTGTAGCCCCAGTGCTCAGGAGGCTGAGACAGGAGGATGGCAAGTTCAAGGATAGCTTGGGCAACATTGTGAGACCTTATTTCAAAATAAATAAATAAATAAGGCATGGGGGTGTAACTCAGAAACAGAATGCTCCTGGGTTCAATTCCTAGTACCCCCCCAAAAAAGGACTGGGGGTGTAGCTCAGTGCTAGAGAATGCCTGGGTTCAATGAATGAATGAAAAAGAAAGAGAGAGAGAGAGAGAGAGAGAGAAGGAAAGAGAGAAGGAAGGAAGGAAGGAAGGAAGGAAGGAAGGAAGGGAGGAAGGAAGGAAAGAGAGAGAGAGAGAGAAAGAAAGAGGGAGAGAAAGAAAGAGGGAGAGAAAGAAAGAAAGAAGGAGAGAAAGGAAAGGAAAGAAAGAAGGAAGAAAGGAAGGAAGGTGGCTAAGATTCCTGTGTTCTTTTCCTGAAGAGGGCCTGCACGTTGTCCAGCTTCAGCCGTGCCTGAGTCTACACCTGCTCTTGAGTTTACCCCGAAGCCCCTTCAGGAGGGGTCAGGGTTGAGTTTTGAAAAGATTCCTCTAGGGCGTCAGCAGTGTGAACTTCACGGGGTGCAACCTTCTCGTGGGCCTCCCCGGCACAGGTACGACAGGCAGAAGCTGACGCTGAAGGACGTCCACAACTGTCAGTACGTGGCGTGCATGAACCCCACCTCAGGCTCCTTCACCATCGACCCCAGACTGCAGGTAGGTGGGAGCAGAATGACGTCAGCCCCCTCGCTCCGAGGCTTGCTTTGGCAAAGGGGGGACAAGTGTTGGTTTCGGATGTTAGGGCTGTGGGCTGACATTCTCTAGAGACCTCCCTAGCCTTCCAGAATGTGCCAGAAAGTTCGGGGCGGCCAGAAGGGCGAGGAAGCTAGCCAGCCCTCCTTATGTCCCCATAGGGCTGCCATATTTAGCCAAGAAAAATGCAGATACCCAGTTAAACCTGAATTTCAGATATACCACAAATGCTTTTTTGGTGTAAGTATGTCCCATACAATACTTGGAACACACTTATATTTAAAATGTATTTGTAGCTGGGCGCCGTGGCACATGCCTGTAATCTCACTACTTGGGAGACTGAGACAAGAGGATTGCAGGTTCGAGGACAACCTCAGTGATTTAGCAAGACTCTCAGTAACCTAGAGAGACCCTGTTTCAAAACAAAAAAATGAGCTGGGCGTGGTGGCGCATGCCTGTAATCCCAGCACTTGGGAGGCTGAGACAGGAGGATTGTAGGTACGAGGACAGCCTCAGCAAGTAATGAGACTCTCATCAACCTAGTGAGACCCTGTTTCCAAATAAGAAATAAAATCGGGCTGTGGGTATAGCTCGAAGGTAGAATGCCTCTGGGTCCAATCCCCAGTACCCCCCCACACACAAAAAAATAAATAAAATAAATAAAAAGGGCTGGGGGTGTAGCTTGGAGGTAGAATGCCCCTGGGTTCAATCCCCAGTACCAAAATAAAATGTATTTGTAAGGTGTCTGGAGTTTGGATTTAACAGGGCACCCTGGGCCATCAACTCTGCCCAGCCCTCACCTCTACACGACCGAAGCACGTGGAGACCTGGATATAGCCCAGGCCTGCACGCTGAGCCACACTTCTGCCTCGGCGAACGTTTCTAGATGGCACCAAGTAAATTAGGCTTTCACATGTAATGGATATTTAATGCGATTTTACGGGAAAGGCACAAAGAGAAACACTGCCCATCCTGACCATGTCCCAAAGACACGAGACGATGAGGACAGGGTCTGCTCCCCACCCGGTCACCAGCTGGTCCCCTCGAGCTGCCTGACGGAAGTCTGTGGTTATTCCGGGCAGCGCCACTTCTGCGTGTTCGCCGTGAGCTTCCCCGGCCAGGACGCCCTCATGACCATCTACAGCACCATCCTGGCGCAGCACCTGGCCTACCGCTCGGTCGTCATGGTGATCCAGAGGATGAGCAGCCAGCTGGTGGCCGCAGCCCTCGGTAAGCCGGCCGGCCTCCCCCCTCGCCTGTCCGGAAGACCCAGTGCTTTCTGGGGCTGCTGGTTCTTAGTGTTTTCCCCTGGCAAATGTTTTATTTATACTTTGGAATCGATATTTTTTAAATGATGCTATGTTTCCATAGGCGCTCTGTGAACTCCAGCTGCTTCGGGGGGAGGCAGAGGATAGGAAATCCGGTACCCGGGGGTGATTTACAATATGGCAGCAAGCTTCCTCCCCCCTCAAAGAGCTACGCAGATCTCTGACTTAAATTGTCGCCGTTTCCTAGTCCATTTGCTCTAGAAACGTTGTGCTCTGCACTCCCGAGGCCATTAGGAGCCCGTCAGAATCGATGTGTCTTTTTCCTGTAACAGCCTTGCATCAGAAGGTCACGGCAACGTTTCTGCCCACGGCCATCAAGTTTCACTACATCTTCAACCTCAGGGACCTCTCCAACATTTTCCAGGTACCGACCCATGTCACGCCGTCCCTCAGCCAAGTCCCTGACCCATGGCGGCTCTCCTCCTCTGTCACCCTCAGGAGACAAAGCAAAGTGAGGGTGGACTGGTGATGGCGGTGGTGATGGCGGTGGTGATGGCGATGGTAGTGATGGTGGTGATGGTGGTGGTGATGATGGTGATGATGATGGTGGTGATGGTGGTGGTGATGATGGTGGTAATGATTGTACTGATGATAGTGATGGTGGTAGTAGTGGTGGTGGTGATGATGGTGGTGATGGTGATGATTGTAGTGGTGGTGGTGGTGATGGTGATGGTGATGCTGGTGGTGATGGTGATGGTGGGGATGGTGGTGATGATTGTGGTGATGGCAGTGATGATGGTGGTGATGGTGATGATTGTAGTGGTGGTGGTGGTGATGGTGATGGTGATGCTGGTGGTGATGGTGATGGTGGGGATGGTGGTGATGATGATTGTAGTGATGGTAGTGGTGCTGGTGATGATGGTGTAGGTGGTGATGATGGTGATAATGGTGATAGTGATGATGCTAGTGATATGATGATGGTGATAGTGGTGATCATGATAGTGGTGATGGTGATGATGATGATGATGATGTTGGTAGTGATGGTGATAGTGATGGTGGTGATATGATTATGACAGTGATGGTGATAGTGACAATGGTGATGATAGTGGTGATAGTGATTGTGATGGTGATGGTGATAGTGGTGATGATAATGATGCTGGTGATGATGGTGATAGTGATGGTGATGATGATGGTGATGATGTGATGATTATGGTGGTGATGATAGTAATGTGATGATGGTGGTGATAATGGTGATGGTGATGATAGTGGTCCTAATGGTGATGGTGATGATGATGGTGATGATGTGATGATTATGGTGGTGATGATAGTAATGTGATGATGGTGATGATAATGGTGATGGTGATGGTGATGGTGACGATAGTGGTCCTAATGGTGATGATGATGATAATGGGGATGGGGATGGTGGTGATCATATTTCCTCTCATTTATTGATTGCATAGTCTGATTCAAACCTGCCTCAGGTATTGGGTTTGGCCCCTTATACTCCCATTTTCTCCTGTAAACAACACATAAAGTTGGCACTCAGATCCCCATTTTACAAAGGGAGAATCTGAGGCTCAAGAAGGTGAAGCCATGCCCATCTCCTCCTGCATTAAGCGTCAGCCCTCCGCACCCCACGTGCTCCATCCACCGCCCTGCTTGCGGCCTTCACAGCACACATCACGATGTGTTGTTCCTTATTACTTTACCTGTCCACATTTCTCCACTAGAATGTATGTCACAAAGACAGGGTCTGCCTTGTAACTGTCGCCCAGAGCTGAGGAGGGTGCCTGGTGAACAGCCAACCCTCACCGAACACGCGCCGTGCTTACCCAGGGTTACCTTGTCAGTACATGGCCACACCTGGACTAGACCCAAATGCTTGTGACCTTCTGCTCTATGACCTTTGACAATCTGGTTCCCCTGTGACCTGACTCCCTGTCCCCTCTCCACTGTGCACCCCATTAGAGGATAAGCCCTTAGCCCTGCACTGCAAGGAAGTCCCCACATCCCTCGGGACACAGACACGCCCGCTGGCCTCCAAGATGTGCGTGGCCTCAGCGACGCGTGGCTTCCCTGTCCCCGGGGAGAAGTTGCACCAACAGCTTTGTGGGTTACTCCCCGGGAAGCGCTTTCACAGCACGTGGCTTGCCTGGGCGACAGCTGAAGGCGCTGACCGCCCTGTGCTGGGGGCAGGGACTCTTGTTCTCCACAGCAGAGAGTCTGAAGACCCCGCTGGACCTGGCTCGCCTTTGGCTGCATGAGGCGGAACGAGTGTATGGTGATAAAATGGTTGATGAAAAAGACCAGGAAACGCTGCGGAGAGTCACCATGGCGTCCACCAAGAAATTCTTTGATGTAAGTCAAGCCACCAGGTCCCTCTGCTGAGCCCAAAGAGGCTCTGAGAGGGTAGTGACTAGGGCCAGTGACAGCTGCAATCCCCTTGGGAAGGCCTTTTGGGGTACAGGAGGAGATCTGCATTTTGTCCCCTCATGGCTCTGCCATGTGACCGCAGATGCAGGTGAGAAGGAATGGAGTAGTCAGGGGTGATGACCTCCCTCCATCCCCCCGGACGGGTAGAAGCCCTGCCTGGTCCCCTGGGTGCTGCTGGAATGTTCTGTGTTCCTGGTGACATCATTTCTTGGGACCACCCATTCATTCCTGATATGGTGGGAATTGGACCATCCCATCGGGGATTTGTGTGTGTGTGTGTGTGTGTGTGTGTGTGTGTGTGTGTGTGTGGTACTGGGGATGGAACCCAGGGACCTTTTACCTCCAGCCTACACCCCCAGACCTATTTTATTTTGTATTTGGAACCAGGGTCTCACTAAGTTGCCGAGAACCTCACAAAGTTGCTAAAGCTGACTTTGAACCTGTGATCCTCCTGTCTCAGCCTCCTAAGTACTAGGATTACAAGCGTGCGCCACCACGCCCGACTCCATCAAGGATTTTTTTGCCCAGTGGTTTGCAGACTGACAGCAGTTATGGTTTTGGGGGTCCCCAAAGACCTGGCCAGGCATTCTAGGGCCAAGTCCTTAGGCCACTTCAGCAAAGTCCTAGGGCCACTCTTTGCTCTCTGTGTGCCCATGATGGCGAAAAGGAGAAGCATCTTCTGTCTCGTTTCCAGGAGCTCGGGGAGGAACTCTTATTTGCCAAGCCAAATATCTTCTGCCACTTTGCTCAAGGGATCGGCGATCCCAAATACTTCTCTGTAACGGACGTCGCTCAATTGAACAAGCTCCTGGTGGACGTCCTGGACAGCTACAACGAAGTCAACGCAGTCATGAATCTGGTGAGTAGTGCCAAGCAGACGGAGCGGGCAAGGGGCTGACTGGAGCAGAAACCCCCTCCTGTCTACACAGCAGCACCCCTTATCTACAGGATACACGTCCCGAGACCCCAGTGGGGGCCCCAAACTACAGATAGCACCGACCCACATACACACTACGGTTTTCCTATGCATACATACCTGTGGTAAACTATAGCATATAAATTAGAGCTGGGCCAGGAGTGGTGGCACACTCCTATAATCCTGGTACTTGGGAGGCTGAGACAGGAGGATCGCAGGTTTGAGACCAGCCTCAGCAATGTAGCAAGACTTCAGCAACCAAGTGAGATCCTGTTTCAAAACAAAAATAAAATCAGACTGGAGGTGTAGCTCAGAGGTAGAATGCCCCTAGGTTCAACCTCCAGTACCACAAAAATAAATAAATAAATAAATAAATAAATAAATAAATAAATAAGTAAATAAATAAAAATTAGAGCTGGACATAGTGGCACACACCTGTAATCCCAGTGATTCTGGAGGCTGAGGTAGGAGCATCACAAGTTCAAGGCCAGCCTGGGCAATTTAGTGAAACCCTGTCTCAAAATTTAAGGCCTGGGGGGGTGTAGCTCAGTGGTAAAGCACCCCTGGGTTCAATCCCCAATACCGCAAAAAAATTAGAAACAGTAAGAGATTAATAATAACAACTAATAAAATAGAGCAATTATTACAATATACTATCTAGAAGTTATTTGAAACGGATGAATTGATTATTTCTGGAACCTCCCACCTAATATTTATGGACCACGGTTAACCATGGGTAACTGAAGCCACGGCCAAGGGGGAAGGACGGTGAACATCGGGATGGAGTCCCATGGGGCTTGGGGATGCCCCACCAACACCCCAGCTTGTTGGCGCTGCCTGTAAGGGACAGATGGGCGAAAGTCTGCCCTGTGCGCTCGGCGCAGGGATCCCACTCAGTCCCTCCGGTCTCGGCAGGTGCTGTTTGAGGACGCCGTGGCTCACGTCTGCAGGATTAACCGCATCCTGGAGTCTCCCCGCGGGAACGCCCTGCTGGTGGGTGTGGGCGGCAGCGGGAAGCAGAGCCTGTCACGCCTGGCGGCCTACATCAGCGCCCTCGACGTGTTCCAGATCACCCTCAAAAAGGGCTACGGGATCCCAGACCTCAAGGTGAGGGTTACCTGCAGTCAGCTGCCCTGTGGGGAGGGACACAGAGAAAGCCCAGCACTCCCTATCCCCGCTGAGGCCACCAGCAGCACAGAGACCGAATGTCACCCAGAAGTCTCTTTACTTTAGAAAATAAAGACCAGAGGCCAGGCACAGTGGTGCACGCCTATAATCCCAATACCTGGGAGGCTGAGACAGGAGGATCGCAGGTTCAACGCCAGCCTCAGCAATTTAGAGAGCCCCTCAGCAACTTAGCAAGACCCTGTTTCCAAATAAAAAATAAAAGATCTGGGGGGGGTGTGGCTTGGGGGTAGATTGCCTCTGAGTTCAATCTCCGGTACCAAAATAAATAAGTAAATAATAAATAAAGGCCAAGACACAGCCGGTGCTCCTGCTCCGCCCGCAACCAGGGATGCTCTGCCTTGTTTCCGGTTCTCCGGATTAAGGGATTCAGAGTCATCGCGAGGTTTCCCACGACAGGCCTGAGATTCGGACGACTGCGTTTTTAATTAATTAAATAAGTGTTAGTGGAAACAGGTCTCCCGAGCTCCAGGCATGCTGTGGAGGCTTTCTATTGATTTCTCGTTCCCGAAAATTTGCTCTCCCTGGGAGCCGTGTGCTAGTCAAACACTATTAGTGCAAACATCATAGCAGTGCTGGAGAAGGGACCTGGACGGATCCGGCCACGCTCCGTGGCCAGGTCTCTCTGCATTGGTGCCCGGGCTGCCTCTGTGTGGCCTGGGTGATGTCAGACCCTGGGGGCCCTCCAGGAACCTCCCCTCGGCACTTGGTCCTACCGTATCGCCGGCCAGCTGGCCGACGGGCAGATCTGAACTCACTCCCCAGCGGGCGTGAGCTGGCAGGAGCCCCGGGGAGGACTGTGGGACAGGGGAGTGGGCTGTGCGGGGCGGCCACCTCTGGGCCACCCTCCTCCCTGGCTCTGTCGTCCTCTGCTTTCTGGTGGACTTGACCTTTAATATAAAGGCCCTACCGAGCCGGGCATGAAACCCCAGTGTTAAGGGAGAGGGTCTCTGAGATGCGAGATGGCCGCTCCCAGACACTGCCTCTGATGTCGGCCTGCGCGGGTCGTGTCAGTTACTGATGGCGTTGGACCACGCTGGCATCCCCACGCCCATGCAGATGCTGTTTGGATCTTCATGTCCGGAGCTGCGTGTTTTCCTGGGTCCTCTCTGCTGGAGCCCCAGTCTAGCAGCTCATGGTGTTGGCTCGCATTCGGGATGGCGTCGTACTCTCTGCTCTGTCCCTGTGGGGATTTTATTCCCGGCTCCTCACTTTGGGACTAATCGTGGGCATTCAGTCTTAACAGCGTCCTGGGCTCCTGGACCTCAGCCGCAGCCGCTCTGCGCTCCGTTCTCTGGAAACCCGTCGCCCGCACCCATTGCAAGCCAGCCTCACACGGATCCTTTGTTATTTATTAAGCAGCTTCTGGGGACCCGAACGAAGGGCAGAGACAGATGGGGTGTAAGGTCCTCATGTCGTGTGAGGGAAGCAGGCTCCTGAGCAGTTAGGCCATTAACCTTCTAACGATGGTGTTACAGCAATGCGCTCACCAGCGTACCCAATACTAGTGTCACATGCGTTCATGTGGGTGTTTGTTTTTTTGTTTGCAGTCCTGGGGATTGAACCCCAGGGCTGCCCACATGCTAGGCAAGTGCTCTCCCACTTAGCTACATTCTCAGCACCCACTCCCCTTTTTTTTATTTAATTTTGAGACAGGGTCTCACTAAGTTACCACGTGCAGGCCTCTAACCTGCAATCCTCCTGCCTCAGCCTCTCAGTACCTGGGATTACAGGGTGCACCACCATGCTCAGCATCACAATAGTTTAATACAGTACTATAAAGTATGTCCCCTAAGCCAGGTGTGTTGGCACACATTTGTAATCCCAGTACTTGGGAGGCTGAGACCAGAGGATCCGGGTTTGCGGCCAGCCTCAGCTACTTAGTGAGACCCTGTTTCAAAACAAAAAATAAAATAGAGCTTGGGGTGTAGCTTCGAGGTGAAGTGCCCCTGGGTTCAATCCCCAGCACCCCACACACACACACACACACACACACACATATAACCACACGGTGCGTGTCTGTCCGTCTGTCCGTGCATCAGCCTGGCCGCTGTGAGCATGGCTGCGTTTCATTTATGGCTTCCAGTCTCCCTCTGCAGACCCGCACGTACCTGGGAAGCCAGTCCCGGGGTGCCAAATCTGCATGGCCGTGGCGGATGCTCCTGAGCGCACCATCCGGCCGGGCTGGTCGAGGTCTCTGAGCACGTCCTCCTTGGGTGCAGGTGGACCTGGCCGCTCAGTACATAAAGGCCGCTGTGAAGAACGTGCCGTCCGTGTTCCTGATGACGGACTCCCAGGTGGCCGAGGAGCAGTTCCTGGTGCTGATCAATGACCTGCTGGCCTCAGGGGAGATCCCCGGGCTGTTCGGGGATGACGAGGTGGAGAACATCATCTCCTCCATGCGCCCGCAAGTGAAGTCCCTGGGCATGAACGACACCCGGGAGGCATGCTGGAAATTCTTCATCGAGAAGGTTCGCCGGCAGCTCAAGGTAGGACCTGCCTCGGCAGGAGCCCAGCAGCCCGGCCGCTCCCTGCCACCTCTAGGGTGTGGATCTTTGCCCAGGATAAGGGACCCTGTTAGTCCCGGGTGGGGTGGCAGGGAGGGGGCGACCTGATGAGCCGGAGGAAGTATTTTATATACACACCCCTCCCCGCATACAGCAAGCTTAAACAGGTAAGTGCACCTTGACCTTCAGCGTCCCCTGTTAGGAAAGTGGGCTGAACTCCCCGAGTGTGACTGACGGAGAGGACCCTGCCCCTGGGGAGGTGCGGCCCCACAGCTCTGCTGGGCACCTGCTGGCGGTCATTTCTCCCCGCCTTGATGAAGCCAGGGTCCTGCCCAGCTCCCCTCCCCTGCTCATCTCGTCCAATCTGTGGGTGCCGTTGTGGGCTGCAGTTCCCGTCTGTGCCGCCTGCTCCGGGCTCCGGTAACGAAGCCCTGGCAGTCCCAGGGCGGTCGGCGCCCTCACATCCCTAGGCAGAGCTGGGGAATCAGAGGGGCATGTGGCTCATTTGGTCATTTGCCCATGCGATGGCCACTTCTAGTAAACTAACCACGGCACCCAGAGAACACGGAGGGCACGGAGGCCGAGGCTCCATGAGAAGGAAGGGCCCCATCCAGAAAAAGGGGCCCAGGGCCGGCCTGCATAGCACCTTCTCCAGCTGGGGTCCCAGGAGCCCCTACCCCATCAGGGAACGGGCCACCGTCCTTCCGGGCCTGGAGGAGGCTCCAGGTCTCAAGACTCACGGAACCCAGAAGAGACTGCAGCCCTCCCCGTCCTCGGGCCTCATGTGCCCAACCTGGCTGCCTGTTCCCCACTCCTTCCTGGCCCAGCCCTTTTTTCAGAAGTAGGGGGCTCTCCAGGAGATGTTAGGGTTACCCCCCGCCACCTCCCGTCACTAATGAGAGCTATGAAGTGGTACACGGCCACCCTCCTAAACGAGGTGTGTGCCCCCCGAGACCCACAGAGCACCTTCTAAGGGAGCTTGCTGCGAGTGACAGACTGGGCCTCGGCACTGCCCTTCTCGTGACAGCCGGCCCGTACCCCACTTCTAGGTGATTCTGTGCTTCTCCCCTGTGGGCTCTGTCCTACGTGTGCGGGCAAGAAAATTCCCTGCTGTGGTCAACTGCACGGCCATCAACTGGTTCCACGAGTGGCCGGAGGACGCTCTGGTGTCTGTCAGCGCCCGCTTCCTGGAGGACACTGAGGGCATTCAGGTGAGGCGGGGGGGCACAGGTTCAGGTTTCTAGTCCCTGAGGCAGGAGCCCCCAGGGGTGAGGAACGGCTGCTAGCGCCAGGCCTGGGCCACTGTGGAGATGTTGTGAGAACTCATTTTCAAATTAGCCATAGTTGAGCTGAGCATGGTGGCGCAGGCTTGTCATCCCAGTACTTGGGAGGCTGAGACAGGAGGATCCGGGTTTGCAGCCAGCCTCAGCTACTTAGTGAGGCCCTCTGCAACTTAGTGAGACTGTTTCCAAATAAAGAATAAAAAATAGGGCTGGGGGTATAGCTCAGAGGTAGAATAACACTGGGTTCAATCCCCAGTAACACACACACACACACACACACACACACACACACACACACAAATTAGCCATAGTTAAAATGAGTATTGCATGGGCCATTGCTAGGGCACAGTCTCCAGTGCTTGTCTCGGGTAGTAAGGCAGGTGGGGGTAGCTGCAAGAATGCGATGAGGAGGAGGTCAAGGTTGAGGTCATCAACAAGGTGGGCAGGCCCTCCAGCATGACCTGAGGATGTCACCATGCCTTGCTCCACTAAACCCGGGACCCAGCACGGGAAATGCTTGGAGCTGGCATAGGAAAACATATTCTCAGCCCTGCGCTTTCCTAGGTGTGCCAGTGTGCACGTGCACGTGAACACGTGTGTGCACGCATGTGTGCCATGCTCTGCTATGTCCCGGGCACGGGGCTAAACCCTTCAGTGGCGTGACGTCACCTAACATCAATTGCCCCGGGGTACACCTCTCTCCCGAGCCTCTCATGACAATGGAGCGGGGCCCTGGCGCATCTCATCCAGGGTCTCGAGTGGGTCCAGGAAGCCCCACCTTGCTGATCCGCAGTGGCCAGCACCTGCCCCTCTTCCCCTGGGCCTTAGAGAGCGAGGCTGGGGCCCCGGCGGGAGCGGGGGCCGGGGATGACCCATCCACCGCCTGGTCCTCGCAGCCGGAAGTGAAGACCTCCATCAGTCTCTTCATGTCTTACGTGCACACCACTGTCAACGAGATGTCCAAGGTGTACCTGGCGACCGAGCGGCGCTTCAACTACACCACGCCCAAGACCTTCCTGGAGCAGATCAAGCTCTACCAGAACCTGCTGGCCAAGAAGAGGATGGAGCTGGTGGCCAAGATCGAGAGGCTGGAGAACGGCCTGATGAAGCTGCAGAGCACGGCCTCCCAGGTAGGAGCACGGGCTACACGGGCACCAGCACACGTGGGCCGGGCTCCGCGGGAGGTAACACAAGCGCGGCGTCCGCCTCCGAGACATGTTACCAGCCAGACCAGAGGTGGGCTATGAGGGCTGATGTAAAACAAAGAGAGATTGGAGATGCTTTTATAGTGTTGACCTCATCGTGGGCGCCGCGCACAGGTGACAACGGGGCGTCCTGGGGGGTTTCACTCAATGAAAGGTGCTTCCGTTCCCATGCACCATTCACGCCCAGCCGGGCTCCAAGAGCGTCCATGGCGCTTTCTCTCACGCCGTATTGATTTCCAGGTCTTCTGTCTGGCTTTAAATATCCTCCATAATGGAGTCCTGGCTTCTTCCTCTTTGCAGCCCGCCGCGGGTGCCTGAGGGAGCCCGGGTGGGGAGCAGGCTGGGGCCTCACGCTGGTTTCCCAGGGAGCTTTTCCATCCCCCCCCCAGCGTGGAGGTCCCCCGGACCCGTCAATACTGTCACTCGGTTGACACTGTTTTATCTGGGCGCCTTGATGGTCAACCCCTGGATAACCAGGAAGGTATACTATACATGTGAGCCTGTGTGTCCACAGTCAGTACTCAATAAATACTTACCTTTGGGATATTGAAAAGAGTCTTCAAAATGAGCCACTGGAGCCAGGTGTGGTGGTGCACGCCTGTAACCAGTAGTTGGGAGGCTGAGACAGAAGGATCGCAGGTTCAAGGCCAGCCTCAGAAATTTAGTGAGGCCCTCCGCAACTTAGTGAGACCCTGTTTCCAAATAAAAAATAAAATAGGGCTGGGGGTGAAGCTCAGAGAGGTAGAACACCCCTGGGTTCAATCCCTAGTACAAAAAAGATAA
Source organism: Glis glis (assembly GCA_004027185.1). NCBI lineage: Eukaryota > Metazoa > Chordata > Mammalia > Rodentia > Gliridae > Glis > Glis glis. The sequence continues at coordinate 14,693 of PVJS01048395.1, forward strand.
ATAAGGAGTCACTGGACATGAAAGCCAGGCTGCCCAGCTGTCGTGCAGGCCCGCGGCTGCCCCCTTGTGCCCGCCTGTGGGTGGCAGCGTGTGTGGCCATAGCCCCCGCTGGCCATCCCGGTCTCCCTCCCCAGGTGGATGACTTAAAAGCCAAGCTGGCGGTCCAGGAGGCCGAGCTCAAGCAGAAGAACGAGAACGCAGACAAGCTGATCCAGGTGGTGGGCGTCGAAACCGAGAAAGTGAGCAAGGAGAAAGCCATCGCCGATGAGGAGGAGGTCAAGGTCGAGGTCATCAACAAGGTGGGCGGGCCGTTGACGTCATCAACAAGGTGGGCGGGCCGTTGGCGTCATCAACAAGGTGGGCGGGCCGTGGCGTCATCAA
>PVJS01048396.1:0-15069 GCA_004027185.1 Glis glis
AGTAGTGGGGACACAAAAGGGACCCCAATGACAATGGAGAACCCTCAGTGGTGCAAGGGGAGGGGTACAAGGGAAGGGTAAGGGTAAGAAAGTAGTGAATCCATGGAATTACTGTCATAAACAAGGTGTATATATGAGATTATGCCAACATCATTCTCAGTGCTACATGTGGGGGGGGAGGCGGGGGGGATGTGGGGGGGAGGGACACCAAGAGCTGTGTGCATGTATGTTAACACCAAACTGATACTCAATGTGATGTGAGACTACAATGCACCAATAAAAACATGAAAAAAAAATGTAAAGACAGGACCTCATTTTCTGTGAACTGTATTGTATTATTAGACCTTGAGGAGAAAATAAGTTTAAGTCACACTCCACATACTAATTGTGTCAACCAAGCAAGCAGATATGTTGCTTCTGTTGCCATATGATGCACACCTAGGATTCTGACTTGATGCATGCACTACAAACAGAGGCTTGGATGGGCCATAATAATGGTAACAAATGACATTTATTGAGCACTTACTATGAGCCTAGCTCTATGTATCTCATATGTACTGTCTCACTGGATCCTCACAATAATCCTAAGAGGAGGGTGCTCCCACTAATGCCACCTTATAGAAGAGTTAACACCAGCTACATAATGTTACCTGAGGCTAACGCTTAAATGACTTGTGTCAGTTCTCTTAGCTAGAAAGCAGAGGAACCCAGGAACAAACTGCCTGGCTCTAAAGCAGATCTTACGCACTGTGCTGTATCCACCGAGCTGTACACCTTTCTCATGTTATCTTGTAAAAGTTGAGTACAGCTTTGCAAAGTATCTGGCAAATGGACCCAATCCAAGTTCTAAAGTAATTTTGTTAAGTCGAAGTCATTCCTTCATAGGCATTGAGTAACTGACAAAATCTTCAGTGATTGTTTTTGTTTTTCATTAAAACTAAAGAAGTTTACAGAGTAACTGCAGGTACAGTATTAACTAGTTTTCCAAAGAAGAAAGTTTTAACCACCCTAGTTGATGATAATAAAAAACAATGCATTAGTTTAAAAATACTTTTATTAGTGCTTTGTAATTATACATCATAGTGAGTTCCTAAATGGTTCAAACATACATGCTCACGGCACTTGGTGTATTTCCTTCTGCATCTGACCCCCTTCCTCATCCTTTCTCCATGTATATGTTAGTGGAATTGATAGTGATAACTTCATATATGGGCATACCATTATGTGAACTGTTTCCTTCCTCAATTCTCCTTTTCCCCCTCCCCTCATCCCTCCCTTAGTCCCCATCCACTATTCTACTTGTCTCTCTCCTCTTACAAGAAATCTGATGGAACTAGAGAATATTATGCTTAGAAAGGTAATGTATTCTTATAGTCTTAATATAGAAGAACAAAGGGACAGGTTGCTCAGTGAATGGGCCTGTCTTCTAGTGCCTCCCTCTCTCTCTCTCTCTCTCTCTCTCTCTCTCTCTCACACACACACACACACACACACACACACACACACACACACACAAACACACACACTCATCCACTCACACTCACACACGAGGACTCTTTGAACCTTCATAGGTGTTTTTCTTTCTTCCCAACATATGACCTCTACCTCTGCTCTCCAGAATTGCCAGTAATACAGAGAATTGTGTAATTTCCATTGGATTTTAAAAATAAATTTAATTGAGAAATAATGACTTATATGAAAACTTGTAAATGGAACAATTAATTTTTTTCTAAAAACAAGTTGCTTCGTTTCTAAGCGGCTCCCTCAGAGTCAGTGAGCAGACCAGTTATTACTATCAATGAGATACATATTAGAGGTGCAGAAATCATAATAAATAAATTGTTCAAGATCATTAACATTATAATATCAGCAAAATAGAATTACTTAGATAAGTCTATCAAGCTGATTAGATTGAGTTATTGGAGCATTGGTGTGTTTAAAGTTTAATGCTGTAAATCAGCAATTCAATCAACATGTATCAAGTGTCAAAGCAGGAAACAGTATTGCCAATTATGGTTAAGTAGAGAGAAGTCTAGGCTTGGAATCAAAGACTTAAATTTAGAATCTGGTCCTTTTTTATTAGCTGTGAGACTACTGATACATAACAGTCTCTCCTATCCTCTATGCCCACACTGCCAAATGAGAGATAAAATTTCAGATTTCTTGAGATTGTTACAAAGATTAATGAGGTGAAGTAGATATAATCACTTAGCATAATTTAATAAGGTGTTTTTCTTCTTCTTTCATAATTAAAAAGAAGTCATCTCTGTTCTCTCAGGGAAACCTACATAAAAGTCATCTGGAAAATTTACAGCTAATTCTGCCATAACATTGACCTAGCAGTGTTCAGGGGTTTTCTTACTAAAGAAGCAGTGTGAAATGGTCAGAGGAAGAATACTAAGGGCCTCTACTACTAAATCCAGCACAATACAAAATGTAAGGTGACTTGGAAAATTTAAAAATCCCAACCTTCATGGACTATTTCCACATGGTTAAAATAAACATAAATGGAAGTGGGTGAAACACTATTATGTTTTTCTCAATTTTCTCCTACCGCTACTTTTACATATACATTCGAGTGATGTCCTTGCATTTCTGTTTTTCCAGATTTCCCACCTAACAACTTGGTTTCCCGCATATACTCTTTTCTGACTTTAAAGTTTATAAATGTTAGACACAGTCTTTGAACTCTTTCTATTATTTTTAATTGGTGCATTATAATTATATGTTATAGTGTAGTTCAGAGTGGTAGGGACATCCAGGCACACAGCACGTGGTGAGCTTCCCCCAGCTCTCGCCCAACTCCCTCCCCTTCCTCATATAGGATATTGAGATAAGCATTGATAATTTCACATATGTACATCATGTCAATTGAAGTGTTTCCTTCAGCAAATCTCCCTCCTCTAGGTACCCTCCATCACTCCATTCTTTGCCTGGAGTCCTGTTTGTTTCCCAACTTCTCCCTAACTTCCACATATGAGGGAAAACATATGACCCTTCAGTTTTTGTGACTGGCTGATCGCACTTAGCATAATAATGTAGTTCCGTCCATTTTCCTGCAGATTATGTAATTTCGTTCTTCTCTGTAGCTGAGTAGAATTCCATCGTGTGTATATCCTGTAATTTCATAATCCATTCATCTCTTGATGGGCCCTACTCTGGTTCCATAATTGGGCTATTGTTAATTGTGCTGCTATAAACATAGATATGCATGTATTACTGTAACATTCTGGTTTCAGTCCCTTTGGGAAGATACCCAGGAGTGGTATAGCTGGATCATATGGTAGTTCCATTCCCAGTTTTCTGAGAAACTCCACACTGATCTCCAAAGCAGCTGCACCAATTTGCAATCCCACCAACAATATATGAGTTCCTATTTCTCCACATCCTCACCAGCATTTATTATTGTTTATATTTTATAATAACCTTTCTAACTGGCATTAGGTAGAATCTCAGTGTAGTTTTGATTTTCATCTCACTCACTGCTCATGACATTGAACATTTTTTCATATACCTGTCCCCCACTTATGCACACCTGTGCGCATATGCAATACACACAGAGAGAAAATATAGAAAACAATACTTTCTGCAGATCCTCACTGTGATGTTTCTTACATTGATTAAAATGTGGTCCTATTAAATATTCAGTGGATACTCTCTGAATTCTCTCTCCAAGGATAAGGAAAAGGCAGCAAACTTTTCATTTGCTGAGTGAGCATTAATACTTAAACCCATGGATGGAAGCCCAGTTAGTCCATTACCAGATTTAATGGTTTTGGAAGGGATCTGTTCAGAAATTGTTATGGCTGATGGGTAAAAGATGAGACCAGGAATCTGTGAGTGTTCTAGTATCAAGCATTGTTAAAACATCCATTAATCAAGGGTTAACCTTACTATTTCTAATCATAAGCAAAAATGCAGTGCGCTGGAAATGAGCCGTCTTGTTAAAATTATTCATTTGCGAATCAGTCAACCACAGACTTCTCTGACATCAGAAAAGGCTGAGAGAACCGTGGGTGATTGCTCAGGAAATTTATGAGACCAACACAGGCATTTTTCACATTCCACAAAGGAAATACAACAAATCCTTTGCTGACAAAGCTGTAGTCATTATGGATTTTATATTCCAGTTTACGGAGGAAGAACTCTCAGGCAGATGGCTTGCTTTATCACAGGAACTTTCTTGCAGGAGAATCACTTAGAAGAAAAACTTCAAAGAGATCTGGGTTGCATTCTGACTCTATCAGCTATAAGCTGGTTGACCGTGGCAAAGATGTTTTATCTTTTTGACTATAAAATTTTTTACCCTAAACCCATTATTTGGCCAGTCATTTTTATTGAATGACGTTTTTATATTTTTATTGGTGCATTGTAATTGTACATCATACTGAGGTGTAGAGTGGTAAGAATATACATGCACACAGCACTTGGAGCATTTCCCTTCGGGTCCCACCTCCTTCTTCCCCTTCCCTGTACATATCTTTGAAATTGACATTGGTAATACAACATACATCCATAGCATTATTTCAGCTGTTTCCTTCTTTATGTCTCTATCCTCCCTTCTTCCTCCCCTAAACCCCCTCCATCACTCCATTGGAGTCTCTGCTCCTCTATGTGAGATTACCCTTGTTTCTCAATTTCAATATAGCTTCCACATATGAGAAAAACATACAATTATTTGCTTGAGACTGGCTAACCTCGCTTAGCATAATATTCCCAACTTCCATTCATTTTCCTGCAAGTGACATAATTTTGTTCTTCTTTATGGCTAAATAAAACTCCAATGTGTGTATATACCATATTTTCTTTACCCATTCATCTGTTGACAGACATCTGAGTTGGTTCCATGATTTGGCTGTTGTGAATTGTGCTGCTGTAAACATGGATATGCATGTATCACTATAATATTCTGACTTCAATTCCTTTGGAAAGATGCCTAGAAGGAGTATCGCTGGGGCATATGGTGGAATAAATAGTTTTTAAGGGCTTAGTATATACCAGGATCTATGGCAGGCATGGGGAGAATATAATAAATTAAGGAACAATGGTCCCTGCCTTCGGTGTGAATAGGGATTTTCATCTCTCCCTGTTGGGGTGTTTATTAAGAAGATAGCATCTGTTAACAGTTACCACTGTCCTGAGACATCCTGTCAGTCATCTCATTGTCTTTGGGGTGAAATCTCCATGGATTCACTCTTCCGACTTCTTCCAAAAGCAGTGGCTTTACTAATAAACCCACCCACCTGAGTTTTAGCAAGACTTAGAGGCATCCAGATAAAGGGGTAAAGATAAGGTTTATGGCCTCCTTCATAGGACAGTGCTGTCCTCAGGTCTCACCCCTCCCCACAGAAAATGCAGGAGAACACATGAGCCTTCAAGATCTCCTCCCCTTCTTGCCGATAGGGAGACAACCAGGCATTAGATCCAGAGATGGAAGCCACAGAGGATAGCAAAACACACCACCAGCATTGGACTGTGCACATAAACTGTCACTTCTGTTTTATTTCAGCTGCTGTGCTTTTGGTGTTCCTTTTTATAATGACATGGTCTCGAATGAATATACTATGTTTGTGACATAGTTCATACCATATTTGTTGTTTTAAATCCTGGCAAGGACAAGCATATTAAGATTCATATAAAAATATGGTTTGATTCTACTACTATGTAATTTAAATATATCTAATTCTACTTCCCCACTTTCTTATTTTTACTTTGAATTAAATTATCTTATAATAACTAGAGTATAGGATTGTGTGTGCTCACAAAGGAAAAATGAAATAAAACTTTGTTTCTGTTTATAGTCCTCTTATTTCAGGTAATACCCAGTAAAATTAAATTATTGAGCAGCAACAACAAAATATTAGAGCGCTGTTTTTAAGATTCGAACTCCTCTTTATGTTTCTGCAATGATCATGGATGTACAAATAAAAAATAGTACAACTGCTATGAAAGAGTGTGGTGCTTACTCAAAAAATTAAAAACAGATCAATCATATAATCCAACAATTCCACTTCTGGATATGTACCCAAAAGAATTGGAAGCAGAATATGAGAAAGATATTTGATGTAGTTTTTTTCTACTCTTAGTTTGTTGAATGTTTTCATCATGAAAGAATGTTGAATTTTGTCAAAAACTATTTTTTTTTGGCGGTACCAGGGATTGAACCCAGGGGCATTTTACCTCTGAGCTACACCCCCAGCCCTATTTTTTATTTTTTATTTTGAAACAGGGTCTCACTAAGTTGCAGAGGGCCTCACCAAGTAGCTGAGGCCGGCCACGAACCCGGATCCTCTGGTCTAAGCCTCCCAAGTACTGGGATTACAAGCATGTGCCACCACGCCTGGCTGTCAAAAACTTTTTCTACATCAATTGACATGATCATGTGACTGATTTTATTTATTCTATTAGTATGATGCATTACATTGATTAAGTTTTGTATGTTGAATTATCCTTGAATTCCAGGAATAAATTCCACATAGTCTCTTTAATCTGCTTCTGAATTCACCTTGCTAATATTTTCTTGAGAATCTTTGCATCAATATGCGTAAGGGGTATGGGTCCATAGTTTATTTGTAGGATCTTTGGCTCTGGTATCAGGGTAATACTGACCTTGTAGAGTGAGTTAGGAAGTGCTTCTTCCTCTTCAATTATTTGGGAAAATTTGAAAGGTATTGGTATAAGATTTTCAAATATTTGGTAGAATTCACTCATGAAACCTTTAGGTCCAGAGCTTTTCTCTGTTGGGAAATTTTTGATTACTGAGTCAATCTCCTTACTAGTTTTAAGTCTGTATAGGTTTTCTATTTCTTCGAGATTTAGTGTTGATAGGTTTTGTGTTTCTAATAATTTATTCATTTAATCTGGGTTTTACAATCCGTTGTTGTACAATTGTTCATAGCATTGTCTTATAAACCGTTTTACTTTTGGAGAATCAGTAGTAACATTTACATATTCATTTCTCATTTTAGTAATTTGAGTCTTCTGTTAGCCCATCATGCTAAAGGTTTGTCAATTTTGTTGATCTTTTCAAACAACTAACTTTGAGATTTATTGATTTTCTCTATTGTTTTTCTATTTTCTCTTTCATTTATCTCTTCTCTAACCTCTATTATTTCCTTCCTTCTATTAACTTTGGGTTTAGTTTTTTCTAGTTCTTTAAGTTATAAAGTTATTTTGTTGATTTGGGATCCTTCTTATTTTTATGTAAGCAGTTAAAGGTATAAATTTTCCCTTAGCAATGCTTTATTTGTATCTCAGTAAATATTGGTATGTTGTGCTCTAATTTTCTTTTCTTTTTGGTGCTAGGGTTTGAACCCAGTGGCATTCTACCTCCGAGCTATCCCCCCTAGCCCTTTATATTTTTTGATTTGAAATAGGGTCTCCCTAAGTTGCTGAGGCTGGCCTTGAACCTGAAATCCTCCTGTCTCAGCCTCCCAAGTACTGGAATTACAGGTGTGTGCCACCATGCCTGGTTTATACTTTCATTTTCACTTATCTCCAAGGATTTTCAAATTATCTCTGTGGTTTCTTCTTTTATCCCTTGATTATTTAAGAGTGTTTAATTTAGCCTTCATAAATTTGTAGATTTTCTACTTTTACTTGTTATTTATTTCTATTTTATCACATCGTGGCCAGAAAAGATATGTTATATAACTCTTAAAAATCTACTTAAGACTCAATCTGTGGCCTAATGTATGACCTAGTCTGGAAAATGCCCTCTGTGCTGGAAGAGTGTGCTGCTGCTGTTGAGTAGAGGTTGCTGTATACTCTGTTCAGTCTACGTGTGTCTTCTCTTTCCTTACTTATGATTTATGCTAACTTATGATTCATGCTTAGCCCATTGAATAAAACTAATAGCATACAAACAAGTCAGGGTTACCCCGTCTGAGTAATTTTCTGAGGCTGTTTGACATTTATCCCAGCGATACTGTTGTGTACTGTGTCTTTTGAAAATCTTTGTTGTAAAAGACTTTTAGATATCACAGCATATCCTCTTGAATTCCAGTATTGGTAGAAAATCTTTATTGGTGAATTTGATCCAGTAAAACAACCAAGAGTGATGTAAAGCCAAATCTGATAAATAGGAGGAGCAACAAGTTGAAAAGTGATATTTTGGTTAAAAAATAAAAAAAGAATCTATGAGATCACCTTCCTGATTTCAGCTTGTTTTAAGCTTTGCTCTCCTCTCTTAAATAATTTACTCTACATAGCTGAGAGCAGCTGGGCTTGGTGGCGCACGCCTGTAATCCCAGTACTTGAGAGACTGAGACAGGAGCATCCCAGCTCCTCAGGGAGACCCTGTTTCAAAATCAAAAATAAAATAGGGCTGGAGATGTAGCTTGGACTTAGAATGTCCCTGGGTTCAATCCCTAGTACCACAAAAATAAATAAATATCCAGGAATAAACATCAAAGACACAGCCTTTGCCTTATTAGTTATTCCAGGGCCAAGTCATTCTTTCAGAAATATAATCTCAGTCCAAAATCTTCAGAAGAGTGGGGCTGGTGAGTATCAGAAGAGGAATCTTGACAGTGACGATCATGGCTATATGTCCCCTTCTAATCCACAAAGTGACAGATGAACAGTGATTCTCAGTTTGATTACAAAGACATGAAAATGGTAAAAGAAAAATATTTTTGGTCACAGATACATGGAGGTGATCATTTTCACAGGCTAAAAGATAAAGGGATTGTAGGTTTATCTCAGTGTTGCAGAGCTTGCCTGGAATGTGCAGGGACCTTGGTTCAGTCCCCAGCACAGCAATAAATAAATAGACATGAGTTAGAGAGTTAGGATCCTAAAACAATAAGTTAGCAAAACTTTAGTTAAATCTATGATGAATAGTTTAAGAAGTGTCACTCAATATGGATCATCATAATAAAACAAATACCATCTGCTGTGAATGGCAATCTAGAATCTAGTTATTTTTAAATATTATATCACAGTCAGGCGTGGTGGCACATGCTTGTAATCCCAGGAATTGGGAGACTGAGACTGGAGGATCCAGGTTTGTGGCCAGCCTCAGCTACTTAGTGAGACCCTCCGCAACTTAGTGAGACCCTGTTTCAAAATAAAGAATAAAAAATTGGGCTGGGGTGTAACTCAGAGGTAGAATACCTCTGGGTTCAATCCCCAGCACCACAAAATATATACATATATATTACTAGTATATATGATATATATATTTTATATATATATATTTATATATATATATGTATCAATCACTAGTATGTATCTTAAATAATGGTAATAGAATTCACATTTACAGCTTAAAGAAGATAAGGACCTTAGAAGAGTTAAGAAAATTGCTGAAGAATATACATCTTTTAAGTAGTTAAAAATTCATTTTCATTCCAGCTGTGTCTAACCCCAGTGCCCATGGCTTTTCTACTCTCTCATATGCCCTCAGGGAAGAATCTGGAATAACTCTGTCCTTATGAGACTTGGCCTTCAAAGCTGTGATTCTCCCTACAAGTCAGAGGCCCTGCAAATCCAGTAAAATCCTACCCCTGTCTAGGTCTGTAGCTCCTTTTAAGTGTCTATGTCTAAATGTTATCTTCCTCCTCCTTTCAGTTCCCACTATGCACAGGTTGAAGAAAGTTCATCCTAAAAACATTTGTTTGTCCACAACCGGATGAGCCATTTCTTTTGTTTGTCATCTGTTAGCAAAAATTTCCCAACATTCAGCTATATTAAAATCTAGGTCAATTTAAGGCAACCATGCATACATTTCTCTCTTAAAATCCAAATACATACCACTGATGCTGTGGTTCAGTAGATTTGCTGGGACCCGAAGTCTTTTGTGCTTTTGATTTCCCTTATATCCTCACTTTGACCATATTTTTTTAACTATAAATTATACTTAAAAATCTGCTGAACATTACTACTAATGTTGATGTTTAGTTGCATCTTGGCCTAATGTATGTTAAGGCCATTGCATTTTTCTTAAATTTCTTTTTTGTCTCTCTCTCATCTACTCTCCCAAAATAATCCAAGTCAGTAATTAAATTCTAGTTGAGCCAGGCTTAGTGGTGCACACCTGTTATTCCAGTCCTTGGGAGGCTGAGACAGAAGGATTATAGGTTTGAGATCAGCATCAGCAACTTAACAAGACCCTGTTTCAAAGTAAAAAATAAAATAGGGCTGGGGGATTGTAGCTCAGAGGTAGAACACCCTTGGGTTCAATCTCTAGTACCACATAGAGAGCAAAACAAACTAACAAAAGATACTAGCTTATTTTCTTGAGAATATAAGTCAGATCTATATTTACTTATGATCACATGCCCAATGCCGTATTCTTTGTGCCATTTCTTATTGGTAGTTATTATTTTTACCAGGTCTTTATTCTTACATAATTATTCCAGCTTCATTTTGACATGTTTTATTAAAGCACATGGTTAAAAATGAGTCCAATTTTATAGCCAGCTCAGAATTATCTTTAATGTGCTTTTCCATTATTCACAAAGTTATCCCCATTTAGTCATATTTTCCTGAGTTGAATGTATAGTCCAATGAGCAACAACTCCAAATTTTAGAGCACAGAATTGAAAACCATGAGTCCTTGAATGTTCCATCATTTGAGGCAATCTTATTGCCATGAGGATGGAAGTAATTAGGATGTATAAAAGAAATTTAATCCAATGTGAAACCATTGCCTTATTTTTGTTAATTTCAAGTGCAACATATATATGCATAACCTATTAAATTAAACTTCAACCCACAATATAAGGTCATAGTATGTATACATGATGAGTTGCTTCCCATTTGAAGAGATAAATGGAGAAATAGAAGCAGGAACACCTCACACTGAATCCGCTTCATCCACCCTTGGCACGGTCCATAGGCCTTAGCAACTCTGGCAACGCCATGGAACAGAAAGGTAAACAGAGCTTCTGTGTGGGTGTGCTGTGAAACATAGAAGCTGCTATCCATACGTGGCTCTTGTAATTAATTAAAATTAAATGGAAAACAACCCTCAATTGGGCTACTCACATTTTTAAGTGCTCAACAACTGCATGTGGCTCGTGCTATCACAATGGGCAGCACACCCACTGGACATGTATATCAACCCAGAAAGTAGCAAGGGACAATCCTGTTTTATAGTGTGCAGTGGGTTATCTTAAATGGTACTACTTCTGAGGATGATGCAGAAAGGAGAAGCAACAGCACATAAAGACATGACAGCTTAGTATATGTAAAGACACAGAAATGAATGAGGTTTGCATGTTTCTTTGAGTATCGTCTAATTGGTATACTGGGTTATTGGGTTATGTTAGCATTTACAAAACAAAAGACATTGGCCAATGAAGACAGAGGGCAGAATAGGCTAGTTCAATATATACACACGTGCATACACGCAGACTCAGATACTTAGAGTGAAGAGGTGAGATCAAAGTATAAAATGATAGTCACCAGAACATCTACTAATAGATCATGACGTTAGGGGGAAAACAAATGATATTTATGTGAGGTTGGCATACATTAGTAAAAAGGGAAGAATTCCATTTGAGCCCTGCTTAAAGTAAGGCATGGTGAAGTCCCAAAATTATTTCTGTCTTGTGTCATTAATTCTACTTTTCAGAGAGAGTGCAAACCTCTCAGGGCCTCCCGACCTTGCCGTCTTAGTGTTTATCCTGCAGTGACCTGCGGGGAGACTGCAAAGTAGGACAACCTGGCTTTGAATCCAGGCACTGATCTTTAATGAGCTCTGTTGTGTTCTCATCTCTGAAATGAAGACAGTCACTGTACCACCTTTCAGGGTTCCCATGAAGACAAGTGCAATAAAGTACTTCAAGGTTAGCATCTGGCATAGCAGGTGCCCCTGAACAAGGACGCTGGTCGTTACTGCGCATCCACTCTCCTTCCCCAGCCGCTCTTCGCATGTCCTTATTGTTCTCTATCATCATGTCTTCCATTTTCTAAGCTTTTGTACTTCCTCGTGGCCTTCCCCTCATGCAGAAACCCAAAGGAACAAGGAACAAGTCAGGAAAGTAAGACAGGGAGAGAGAGTTGGGAGTAAAGAAAAAGGAGAAAGCAAGTGAGAAGGGGAGAAGGGACAGGACAGCAAGCATTGAAAACTAGATGCTTCCCCTTTAGTTCCCAGCCAAAGCTCATTTTATTGTATTGTACCTGTGCTAGGGAGTCAGTTCGGCTGACTTTTTAAGCCACGGGAATGATTTGTTTTCGAGAATTCATTAAATGGACAGTATTTGTATTTTTTTAGTCTTTCGATGATCATTTCCACCTTCTTCTATATTTAATTCAACTTTTTTTTTTGAGAAATGTGAACACAGAGGAAACCTGCGTGTTTGGTTACATTGTCTCTGGCTGATTTCCTGATGTAAAGCTTTGCTGAGAAATCATCTCACTAAGTGCTCCATTTGTAAGCTGCATGGAGTGTTTTGTAATCTAAGCATTTACTCAGTCATCTCTCTGGCTGTGAGGGCTCTCTGCCAAAGCACACCTCAACAACTGAAGCAGGTGAGGAATGTTTATTCTGCTCTAATTGGTGACCAAAGGCTGCTCTGCAGAATGGTTCAGAGAAAAAGCCAGACCTTCTGGTCCTAACACTGTGAAGGAGCACACCTGACCATACACAAGGGGCTCAGGTCTTACCTGTCTTCTTTGGCTGAGATGATTGCAATCAGACCTCTCTCTCCTCATTTCTAAAATGGGAATGATCATCCCTACCCAATCCACTTCGTAAACGTATTGAGATAATTGATAAAAATTGTTTTAATATCAAAGCACAGTACACACGAGTTTGTTTTTTCCCAAAATACAGAAGAACTACATAAATTTGTTCTCACTCACCAAGGTGGAGCCAGAAATTCTAAACAGATTATCTCCAGTCTGAGCCTAAATAACCCCAAGACCACTAACTTATCCAGTGGGAGAAAATATAGATGCAATTACTTGGAAGAGCATCTGTAGTAGAAGCACTGCTGACTCATGGCACAAAGAAAGAGTACACTATACCGCAAGTTACTTACATGCGCTTGTTACTCCATGACCAGAGACCAAGATTGCCAGTCATTTTCTATCTATGATGCCTTTTTCTTCTTATGCCAAACACAACAGAGTAGAAATTTCTTCCTTACCTGTTGATTTCCTAGTCCTAGCAATAATTTCATCTCACTATCAGAGTCAAAACATAGGAATCCTTCTCTATTTTTCCCTTTCTCCACTGTCCCTCTAAATATATCTACAAATTATGTTACAACCATTGCTTGCACTCCATTCATACTGCATCACCTCAGTTCAGGCTCTTGCGATCTTTGTCTGGACAATTACAATAGCCTCTGAAGTGTCCCTATTTTCAACAGCCTTTCCATTTTCCCTGGACTATGTAGTTCTGGGGAATCAATTTCCCTAAAAGCATAATTTGACACTTGTTCAAAATGTTCTTCAACTCACCATCTCTTATTCAGTAAAAAACAAGAAGTACAGAGGATGAGAGGCTGAGCTTTGGAATTAGACATCCTACCACATACCTACAAAAAGAGGATAGTCATGCATTCATTCATTCAAGAAATATTTATTGCCCATTGGAACAGCCTTACCTCCTGATTTTATAGTAAGGAGAAATAAGCACTGGGGTTCGATTGCACAGTAAGGTGACTATAGATAATGAAAATGTACTGTGTATGTAAAAAACAGGTAGAAAAGGGATTTTTGAATGCTTCTACCCTAAAGAAGTGATAAATGTTTGAGGATATAGATATGTTTACTCTCATTTGAACATTACCCAACTTATTCATGTATCAAAACATCATGATGCTCCATAAATATGTACAATTCTTATGTGTCATATAAAAATATTTATCGAGTGCTATTGTATGCCACAGACTAGATTATGGTAAGAAATAAACTAGGTAATGTGTAGTAGTTAATAAAGGGTCTAAATAGGCCTCTAACAAATATTATTATGAGGAGAAAGCAGAGGAATCAGAAAAGAAGGAAGAGAAGAAGAAGGTGTTACCGTTGCCTTCAAATTTTAATTCCTATGTGCACCATGCCGCGACTGCTATGAACTGTCCCTTGCATTTGCTCATTCCACTCCTTTCTCCTGGATTTTGTTCATCAAAAGATTCAACAGTACTTTTACCATCTCCAAAACACTTCTCTGATTTCAGAACACTTTGTTGGGATTTTTTTAAACCCCTAACACAATTTCTTCATTAAAAGATTCATCAGAGAAAATAAGGAGTTTTATTGCTTTAGGGAGAGGTGTAAAAATATTTATAAGCCCTAGGAAAGTTGCAACTGTGTCTTACACACAAAAGATGTTCAATGCTAACTTCTGAGTTAACGCAGAGGTGAGCAGGGGCAGAAGACTTGAATGTGAGTGTGCAAGTGAGAGAAGGAGTCATTGCACAATGCCATTAGATTCATTTTCCAGGAACCCCCAGGTACTGGAGGCATAAGAGAGGATCAAGAAATCTGAGTTCCATGTTGCAGTTGATTAGGAACTTTCCATTTGACCTTCAACAAGTAATTTAGCCTTTCCATGTCTCATACATTCATAAATTCAGAAAATATTTGTTAAGCACTCTTTATCTGCTGGGCACAGAAACATTTCTAAGTTTATTTTTACCTGGTTGCCTTCCTGGTAATACACCCAAGTAGATTAAAGAAAATTTACATTATTACATTATTTTTTCTTTCTTGTACTCAAATACTTTTTTATACTGACCACAGGAGTAGCTAGTATCTGCAAGATTAGTTAATGAGCAAATCATATTATAATCTGACCATTATTTGGACAGTCTTCCTGGAAAAGAAAATCTTTATTAGGTCAATAGCTGGATTAGCTATTAATTAAATTTACCAAGGAGTATATGTAATGAAGTAGAGCTGAATATGTTATATAAATTGCATCTTCCTCAAATATGAATTGCTCATCCTTTTAAGAGATCAATGCAATCAGCTGTATTTGCTCTCCACCCATTACACTTAATTACACAGTTCAGGTCCAGCGGGGTCAAAGGTGTTCAGTAACATTTAGCATCTGACAGCGATCCAGTGGCCTGTATTCTGTGAATGTGGTAGCCCTGGTTCATTGCAATG
>PVJS01048398.1:0-15072 GCA_004027185.1 Glis glis
CTCTCTCTCTCTCTCCCTCCCTCCTTAGTGAGGCCCTCCGCAACTTCATGAGACCCGGTTTCAAAATAAAGTATAAAAAATAGGGCCGGGGTGTAGCACAGAGGTAGAACACCCCTGGGTTCAATCCCCGGTACCACAAAAAAAAAAAAAGAAAAAAAAACTGGGTCTTGTTAATTTGCTGAGGGGCTCACTATTAAATTGCCTAAGTTGGCCTCAAACCCGTGATCCTCCTGTCTCAGCCTCCCAAGTATGTCTAGTTATCATCAATATCTAATTCCAAATGCTTTCATTACTCCAAAAAGAATGCACTCACCATTAGTAGATCCATTCTCTCTTCCCTGTGAACTACTGGCAACTACTAATCTGATTTCTCACTCTAGGGATTCACCTATTCTAGACATCTCATGTAAATTAAATAATCTAACAGGTGGTCTTTTATAGCTGGATTCTTTTACCTAGCAAAATATTTCCAAAGTTTATCCATAGGGTAGCAGGTACCAGAATTTCATTCCTTTTTATGGATGAATGATATTTCATTGTATGAATATACCACATTTTTAATCCATTCATCAATCGGTAGACATTTGGGTTGTTTCTATGTTTAGTTAATAAGGATAATGTTGCTATTGTACAACAATTTTTATTGTTGTGTGTGGAAATGTGTTTTTAATTCTACTGGGTATATTCCTAGGAGTAGAATTAGGTCATATGATACACTCACTATGTATAGCTTTTTGAGATACTGCCAAACCGCTTCCCACTGTTTCAGTGACTTTATTGTTTTATATTCCCACAAACAATGTATAAGGATTTCAATTTTCCATATCCTTGTCACCACGTTATTTTCCCTTTCTTATTATAGTTATTCCAGTGAGTACAAAGTATTATCTCATTGCATCTTAATTTCCATTTTCCAAATGGATAATGATACTGAACATCTTTTCATTTGTATTATTGATCATTTGTATATCTATTTTGAAGAAATGTCTATTCAAATTTTTAATCAAGTTTTAAAATAATTAGTGTAGAGAACACAGTATTTTAATTTTTTTTTTTTTTTTTTGGTACTGGGATGCTGGGGATTGAACCCAGAGGCATTATACCTCTGAGCTACATGCCAGACCTTTTTATTTTTTGTTTTGAAACAGGGTCTCACTAGGTTGCTGCAGGTCTCACTAAATTGCTGAGGCTGTCCTTGAACCTGTGATCCTCCTGTCTCAGTATCCCAAGTACTGGGATTGAGAATACAGCATTTTAAAGCAAGAGTCCAGAAACGGAGGTAAACCCTAAGGCACTAACCAGAATCTTGTTCCCTTTTCATAGATTTATTTTTGAATGTCAAGTCATCAGCCCCACTATAGAACCCCTCCTTCACAGCAATCAAATTTAGAACGTTGATAGGAAATTGGTGGAGAAACAATTTTCTCAGCTCTGCAGAAGTTTGGAGGATGACCAAATGGCTGCCTCCCTCCCTCAGACCCCGGAGAGCCCTTCTTGAGCAGCAATCTCTAGCACCCACTTACTTTCTATTGCATTACCCTGTTACCTTGTTTCATATTTTTTCATAATATTCAATACCTGATATTTCTCATTTGTTTATGATTATCCCTTCCCTTTGGGAATGCAAATCCCATGAGTCTAAGACATTGCCTATTATTGTAACACAAATGCTGACCCCACCTGCCTGTCAAGTAGTCTACAGCTGCGCTTCAGTCTCCACAGGAAGTGGGATGGGGCCAAGAAAGGCGTGTGACATAGGCAAGAACATTCCAGAGCAATTCCATGGCTTCCAGTATCAGAGCTCTTTTTATTTTATTGTTTTATGTTTTATGGTTGAAATCGTTAATGTGCTCTTAGAATTTTATAGCATATCATGCATCTATGTGGAAAAAAACAGCAGAAAAATAACAGTTCAAACAAACTTAAGTTCTGGAAATAGTTCATGGGCAGAAGGACAGAAGAAGGTACTAGACGATGAGAAAATAAGAAACAAAGGGATCCTGTGTTTTCTGTACTCTTCTCCTCTGCCTGTAGTGACATCACAGCTATACCACCATAGCCCAGCCTCGCCCCAGCCGCAGCTCTCCTCCACAAGCACTCGCTCCTCCAGCACCCCGAAAAACTCCGTCCTCCAGGCTCAGGAGGAGAAGCTGGACCTCACTCACAACCCCTTCCCATATAAATGAAACCAACCTTGCTTAGTGCAGGCTGCCCCCCAAGGTTAGATAGAAAGATAGATGATAGGTGATAGATAGATGATAGATAGATAGGTAGATAGATAGATGTAGAGAGATACAATTTAGGGAATACTACGCAATATAAAAAATGAAGAAGCCGGGTGTGGTGGCACATGCCTGTAATCTCAATACCCAGTACCCAGAAGGCTGAGACAGGAGGATTGCTGGTTCGAGGCCAACCTGGACCACTTAGATTCTGTTTCAAAATAAAAAGCTCTGGGGGTCTAGTGTTGAGGTACACCCCTGGGATCAACCCCCTGTACCAAAACAAAACAAAATGAAGACAAAACAACAGTAAAGAAATCAGGCTGGAGACAGGAATGCTAGGGCCTCTACTTTTATCCAACTTTTCAAAAAACCTTAAGGAATACTACAACTTATAGGTCTATGTTTGCTTGAAATGTGAAGTTGTCTATTAAGGCCTAAAATATTAAAATTTCTTTTATTCACATACAGTTCCATTCTCTTAAATGAGCATCATTTAAAATAATTTAAACTGGGCGTGGTGGCACATGCCTGTAATCAAGTACTTGGGAGGCTAAGACAGGACAATCACAAGTTCAAGGCCAGCCTCAGCAACTAAGCAAAACCCTCTGCAACTTAGCAAGACCCTGTTTCAAAATAAAAAACAAAAAGAGCTGGGGATGTAGCTCAGAGATAGAATGCCCCTGGCTTCAATCCTCAATACCAATAAATAAATAAATAAATAAATAAATAAATAAATAAATAAGAAAGAAGTAAGAAAGTAAGAAAGAAGACAAGATTCAACTTTCTATTGGCTGGAATGTCTCCTCAGAAATTTGGAGCAGCTTCTGGTCTCCCATGGAAAAGAAAAGAAGGCAGAATCTAATTGTCTACCCAGCCACATCCTCTGTTTTCTAGTGCTTTTCAATATTCAAAGCTGCTCCTGGATGAAAAAAATACAGCTCCCCTCCCACCTTAGCTGCTGACCTAATTCAGCTGAACATGCCATATTAAATATTTATTAAACATCAGTTCATGGAAGCACTATATCAAATGGGTACAGGAGGGCAATGCCCACTGGGCAGGTTTCTAGTTCATCAAAAAGCCCCGCTCTGAATTAAGAGGGTAGCTGATGCTCTGAAACCAAGAAGAGTAACATGAACGTGGCGATTTGGAAAATGTTCTAAACAGCAACAGAAAATGTAAAAAGATAGATTAAAAAGAACCAGGGATATATGAAAAACAGCTTCCTATGTATGTCTGCGAGTAAGATTCCTTCCTTTATCACTCATCTTTCACATTTACAATTGCGCATTTTTTTGACAACCAAGGGCAGATCCAAGTGTTGTGGAGGATGAAGCTTATATAATTGGGGAGTTGCTCAATAAGAAAATAAAATGTAAAGTGGTTAAAATATTAAGATTTATTTATAATGAGAATTTAAATTTTAACAAGTAAATTTTGAAAAACTAAAAAATATCACAAGATCAGTAAAAATAACATAATAGTTTTATTAATTAACTGACATGCCTCTATAATACTTTTTTCCTGCATTTTCTAGCCAACTGGTCTCTTCATATGATAATTATTTTCTACATAGAGAATAGAAAAATAGAACCGGGCGTGGTGGCACACACTTGTAATCCCAGTACTTGGGAGGCTGAGACAGGAGGATCGCAGGTTCGCGGCCAGCCTCAGCTACTTAATGAGGCCATCCACAACTTAGTGAGACCCTGTTTCAAAATAAAGAAAAAAAAATAGGACTGGGAGTGTAGCTCAGATATAGAATGTCCCTGGGTTCAATCCCCAGTATCACAAAAAAAGAGAATAGAAAAATATTTACACTTTATCTCTAGTATAATTAACTAAAATTTATAACAATAATAAATAAATTGATTCCTTTCTTAGGGCCAATTTTTAGCAACTGGTTTAACCTTCCCCCTTATAATTATGTCCTTCCAGCCTCTTGACAGTGCAGGCAAAATTTTCCTGTGATTAACTATAGGGGGAGTGATACGTAATGTCAAGTCTTCTCTTGGGGGAGTTTATCAGAGTCCTTCCTTCCAAATGTGGAACCTTTCCTAGATAAGAAAGAGAGGACCTTGAGATGTAGGGGAAGAAGAAGGACAAAGAAAATAAACAAGAGCAGGTGGGTGTGCTGGTGCAAGCCTGTAATCCCAGTACTTGGGAGGCTGAGATAGGAGAACCATAGGTTCAAGGCCAGCTCAGCAACTTAGCAAGACCCTCAAAAACTCAGAGAGATCTTGTTTCAAAATAAAAAATAAAATACAGCTGGTGGAGGTTTATCTCTGAGGTAGAATTCCTCTAGTTTCAACTTCCAGTATCAAAAAAAAAAAAGAAAGAAAAAAAGATCATTAAGGGGGGAGAGAAATCAGAAAGAATGCTGAAATCATATTTACTGAACATTGACTCATAAGTTTAAAGCCTTTGGTAACTTTTTCTATTTTCCCATCACAAAATAAATTTGAATGCCACAAGGCAACCATACTTCCATAGTTAGAGAGACAGATCTAACAAAAAAAAAGCATCAAGCATACAAGAATGGGTGATAAATGATGAGCACCATGGTGCCTACTTTTAGGTTAAGTGTGGAAAGAAGTTAGTTTATCTTTGCTGCTATGCTTAAAAAAAATAAAGAGCAGAAAATATAAATGCCATCATAAACATTGACTGTTCTCAAACCAAAATTTTTGGTTTCATATTTAAGGCCATGCCCATTTAGAACAAAAACACATTCATTTGGGTTTTGTGGTTTGGGGAAAGGACTGCCAGAGAGGAGGTGGAAGCCACGGCAGAGCATTCGTAGACAATCCACTGCCTGGGAAGATCACCATGCCGGCAGCTCCCATGCCATAACAGTCAAAATAGCAACAGGACCACAAATAATTCGAAGCCTGAAACATTTTCTCCTGCCCAGTTCCAACTCTCTTAGTTCTATCAGATGGCTCCAGCAAGCCTGCCCCCTCCACAAGGCCTTTCCCAACTGAAACAGCGGAGGCTCCCTTTGCACTCCACCTGATGGAAATGCACAAGTCCCATGGCTCCCTCCTCACTCCATTAAATGCACTTAGTCTCTGGTTGGAAGGCAGCACAAATCCTTTTATGCTACGTTGGTGCAGAGCTTGCTTGCTTTGGCTGTTAGCCTCCATGTCCGCTAGGCCCTCCTGACTTATTGTAAGTTCCATATGTAGCTCACAAAGCATGCTGCTTAGCAGAGCTTCTTCTACAAATAAACAAATCTTTATCATGAATGCTTTAGAGACTATGAGGCCATTTTAGAGAAAGTAAAAATAAAATAATGATAAGCAAAACAAACCATCCTTGTGATGTGAATACCCACCTGCCTTTCCTCTTTACCTCCTCTTTGACTCTTTACCTCAGTCACAAGTCAGTCTGGTCTCAGCTCTCCAGATAAGACTTGTTCCCTTGTTCCTCCTGCATAAAACATTCTTCTTCACCTAGCCTTTTTCTTTTCTCTTCTTTTCCCTATCCCTATCCCTCCCTTTCTCCCCTCCCTTCCCTTTCTTTCTTACTTACTTACTTAACTTACTTATACTAGGGATTGAACCCAGAGTCATTTTACCTCTGACCTACATACCCACCTTTTTTATTTTTTTATTTAGAAATAGAATCTCACTAAATTGCTGAGGCTGGCTTCAAACCTATGATCCTCCTGTCTCAGCTTCCTCAGTACTGGGTTTATAGGCGTGCACCACCACACCTGGCCAACCTTTTACTTTTAACTCTGAAATGCTTCATATATATAGGAAACTATATAAAATGCATCTTCACTTTAAAGAATAATGAAAAATACCTGTACACACACTTTAAGAAACAGAATGCACCATGCATGGCCCCATGTGTCCCCTCCTACTCACACCCCATCCTTCCACATTCCCAGCTAACTATCACCCCTTCTCTTGAGTTACTTACACTACCTTTTTTGTTAAACTCAACTTTTGTTGTTCTTTAGAGTTTTCTTACCTATGACTTATCCCTAAAAATGGATAGTTTAGTTTTTAAAAACTCAGAGCAATCACTAGCTTAGTGGAATTAAGAAAGGTCAGTTTTCCCACTGAGAGAAGATATGTCCCAGAAGAAAACAGCGGCCACAGGCTCTCCATCTCAACCTGGCTTCCGTTTCCCGGGCTTTACAATGCCTCTAATAGGGAAGTCAGAGGGAGGAAGAGGAGAAGGTGGGACTCCCAAAGCCAGGGTTCTGGACAGGTTTGGGGATGCAAGTCCACCGGAGATCTGATAGCCACAGAGGCAGGGGAGGGGCAGTTCTGTATTCCCTACTTCTGAGCCCACCCTGGCCCACTTCCTGCCTTTGATCACCTCCTTTTATCCCGTCTGAAGGGACAGTCAATCAGGTTGACTCTAACCTGTCTTTCAAGATAGAGCTCAGGGTGTTGTCTTCTGGTAACACTTCCCTGACACCCACAAACCCAGCACCATGACCAGAGTCACACCTTTGCGCTCTGGGCTCCCCTCTGTCACGGTTCTAACCCCTACTGTGATCATCTCTTTCAGCTTGTCCTCATTAAAGTGGATGTTCCCTGAGGGAATAGATTAAATCTAGTTCATTTTACTAAGTCATTCAATGTTTGTTTAATTCATAAGTGTGCACAAATCTCATTAACATGAAACACAGGATTTAAAAGTCATAAGATAGAATACATGTTGCTGGTGCTCTGAATTTATTAGAAATAAAAGCATTTGAGTTTCTCTTGAGTTAAAGTGATTCTGCGAATTTTCCTCATGCGCTTTGAGCCTCAGGCGCACCACACTTCATGACATTTCAGTTACTGTGCAGTTTGCACGGGTAAGGGGACCTTTTCACAGTGATGCACATGGAATAGGGTAGTGCAAAATATAACATTTCCCAAATTAATTTGTGCCTAAAACAAACATATGTATGAAGTACTAAATAAATTATGATTTAATCATCTTCAAACTTTTATAAACACAACTAGAAATTATTTTTACTTTCATAATTAGAAGTGAACTATTAACAGAAAAAGCTACATTCAATTGACCTTTTCTAACTATAGTTTCTTTGAAATAAGTACCTGTACTGTTTTAATCTAAGCTATAAAAGTTAGTAATAAGATATTAAAATATTAGACATTGCCTCACTATCCAGAATTAGCCATGTTATGCTGTTGTGTATCCCCTGAGCAATTTTTTAAAAATGGAATCATCCTGAAAATTCTGTAGTTTTTGTTTTTGTTTTTGGTGCTGGGAATTGAAGCTAGGGTCTCCTGCGTGCACTCTACCATTAGGCTACACCCCCAGCCCATGCTGCTCTTTAACCAATTATTTTTTTCATATAATACACCCTGGATGTAGTCCCATCTCAATAAATACACTTCTAAAGTCATAATGTTTCATTTTTGTATATGAATTATATGTATATAGGAAAAACATAAAGCAAATATATATATATTTATATATACACACAGCCAGGTCTGGTGGCACATGACTGTAATCCCAATTACTTAGAAGACTAAGACAGGAGGATTGCAGGTTTCGGGATCAGCCTTGTCAACTTAGCAAGACTCTTAGCAAACTAGTGAGACCCTGTTTCAAAAGTAAAAAGGGCTACAGGTATAGCTCAGAGGTAGAATGCCCCTGGGTAGTAACACACACACACACACACACACACACACACACACACACACATGCACACGCACACACACGCACAAAATATATATATACACAAAATTCAGAAGAGTGGATTTTTTTAATGCAAAATATTTGTTAAGGATCTAGCCATGATTTCTAAGACAAAAATGTTTCATCTTCAGGCCGGGCGTGGTGGCGCACGCTTGTAATCCCAGTACTTTGGGAGGCGGAGACCGGAGGATCCGGGTTCGCGGCCAGCCTCAGTTCTCTCTCTCTCTCTCTCTCTCTCTCCTTAGTGAGGCCCTCCGCAACTTTGTGAAACCCGGTTTCAAAATAAAGTATAAAAAATAGGGCCGGGGGTGTAGCGTGGAGATAGAATGCCCCTGCGTTCAATCCCCGGTACTGCAAAAAAAAAAAAAGTTTCATCTTTTTATCATATATATGATTTCTATGTAAATTTTTATGAATATTATATTATTTCATAATATAACAAAACACACTAAAGCAATCCCATTCAAGTAGGCACTTTAATTTTCAATCTTTACTGACTAAAACTCTCCTGATTAGTGTTTAAAAAATTATAATACCCTTGATTTTTTAAGGATAAATTTATAGAAATAAAACTGCTGATTCAAATGGCTTGCACAACTTTTTTTTTTTTTTTTTGCGGTACCGGGAATTGAACCCAGGGGTGTTCTACCTCCGAGCCACACCTCTGGCCCTATTTTTTATACTTTATTTTGAAACCGGGTCTCACGAAGTTGCGGAGCCCTCACTAAGTAGCTGAGGCTGGCCACGAACCCGGATCCTCCAGTCTCCGCCTCCCAAGTACTGGGATTACAAGCTTGCGCCACCATGCCCAGCGCTGGCTTGCACAATTTTAAGGCCACTTACACATAATGCTAAAGAGCAATCCAGAAATGTAATGTCAGTTTTTATTCCCACCAACAATGACGAGTGCCCTTTTCTTTCAGTCCTTGCCAACATTGAGCATAATTAAGAAGAGAAAGAAAAAAACTCTGCTAATTTGATTACTGAAAACTTGTCATTTATTTCTTCCTCTAATTCATATTTTTGTATTTAATTACTACAGTGCTACATATTTTAAAAGTTTTAAAGCTATTATCTACTACTTTTCTTTTGTTTATTGTGAATATTTTTTGCTTAGTTTTCTGTTTGACTGTTACTAGTATTATTGATTTGCAAAAAGTATTTATATAATTAAAGACATCAAACTTTTTTGTCTATTACCATACTGCCTGTATTTTGTTATATTGTAGCCTAGAAAACCTGTGAATACATTTCATTATGTATTCAGAGGGAATTCAGGTTACAGATGGAACTAAGGATGCTAGCCAAGTGACCTTCAAATAGGGAGATTAGCCTGGATTACATGGTGGACCAAATGTAATCACGAGGTTCTTAGAAAAGGAAGAGAGGTGGAGGAAGGACCAAAGTCAGAGAAAGATCTGAAGATGCTACATTGCTGACTCTGAAGATGGAGGAATGAAGCCACCAGGCAAGGAACACTGGAAATAGCAAGGAAACTGATTCTTCTTCAGAACTTCCAGGAGAAAAACTGCTCTGCTAATACTTTGATTTTTGCCCAATGAGACACTCACTTCCTACTTTTGATCTCCAGATGTATAAGATAATACATATGTACTATTTTAAGTCACCAAGTATATAGTAATCTGTTATAGCAGCAATGAAAAACTGATACAAATATTGTAAATGTTTTTTCCAATTTTTGCTATATTTTGCTATATTTTTCCAAGTTTTGAAAATGTCCTTATAATTTGTGCTATTTAAAATTTGTGCTATGCATTCAATATATCTCTTCTATTCTTAACTATAGTGAAGCAGGAAAAAAACTGACCAATAACTGAATTTTTTTAGCTTGGTTTCAAAAAAAATTAGGA
Source organism: Glis glis (assembly GCA_004027185.1). Classification (NCBI taxonomy): domain Eukaryota; kingdom Metazoa; phylum Chordata; class Mammalia; order Rodentia; family Gliridae; genus Glis; species Glis glis. Next base: position 9,773 of record PVJS01048398.1, read on the forward strand.
AGTGTTTATTTAAAGAATATCGAGGAGATTGTTTCTTCTTTTTCTATCTTTCTTCTGCCTTCTCTTCCTTTCCCTTTTCTTGGAGGTGGCTGGGGGCCTGAGGTTATAAGGACAAGAAGAAAGTGGCATGGCTAAGAACTGAGGAGAAGAAGGTAGGGCCAGGGCCCGAGAAGGCTGATGGGATAATCAGAAAATTGGTTATATACAGGGGGATTAAGCAAATAAGTAAATAAATTGAAGACAAAGGGAGCCAGGTTTATCACTGTCAGAGATGGCATTTGTAAGTGGAAATGGAGGGGGCTATGGTATTTAATTATGAGAGCGAGCGAGCAAGTGAGAGAGAAACAGAACTAAAGATGTGTTTATCAGCATATAATTTGAATAAAATAATCTGCAAGTTACAGAAAAGGGAGAGGGTATGTCAGAGAGAAAATATAATCCCACAGTGACAAAAAGAGTTGGATGGCCAGGCTGTAATGCAGAAGGAGTTTTCCCATACTTTGAAAAACAGGTGCCTATACCATAGAGAGTATAAAGAGATCCCTGAAATTTCACTGATGCTCAAACGTCAGGCTCTGCTAAAGCGAAGACACTAATTCTGCTTTCAAAATATTCTTATACAGCAAAGAACTAAGTCTTACTAAAGTTGTAACAAATTCAGCTGCAGTTTAATAGCAGAGTTAATTAAACCAATTCCCATCTCTAGCATATTGATAGGCTCATGCCCTTTTCCGGGGGTAAATATTAATTATGTCTATAGTTTTTATATAAAATGCAAGGTATAAAATATACCAGGTGTGGTGGCACATGGCTGTAATTCAAATGACTCTGGAGGCTGAGGTAGGAAGATGGCAAGTTTAAGGCCAGTCTCAGCAGTTTAGTGAGACCCTGTTTCAAAATAAAGAATAAAAAGGACTGGATATAACTCAGTGGTAGACTGCCCCTGGATTCGAGCTCCATTACAGCAAAATAATAATAGCAAATTAAATTAAATATGAAAATAACAAGAAAAATGAAGAAGCAGAAAAATGTTACCAAACTGTATTGCACAGGGTTCACTAGATTAACAGAATACACAGAATGAGTATATTTGAAAAAGGGATTTATCAGATGGGCTTACAGTTTGAAGCAATGTAGTCCCAAGTTCTGACTGCATGTGGAGAGTCAGAGGAACCAGTAGCTGGTCAAGTGGTCTAAGAGCTGGAGTCTTAGGATCGGAGCAACCACTAATTCAGTCCCAGTTCAAGATGTGAAGATCAGGAAGCTCTTCGGAGAAACGATGGTGAAGTTTCAGTTCGAAGGGCTGGAGGCCGAAAATCTCAGACGAGAGCAGAAGATCAAGAAGCTCTTCAGAGAAATGGCAAAGTTCCAGTTCTATGAGCTGGAGGCTGACGATATCAGGTGAGAGCAGATGCGTTTTCTTCGGAAACAGTCGCGCGTTGATCTATGTGGCTTCTCCCTCTTTTATCTAAGTCCTGCACCTATCAGAATCCTGCTGCCTACATTCAGGGCAGGCTTTCTGTTTAATCTGCTGTTTCACACCCAAAGTCACATGATCTTGGGTGTGTCATGATCAGGTCAAGTTGACAAACTAGATTGACTATCACACAAAGTCAACAGAAGTAGACACAGAGAAATCACAAATATTGGAAATAACAGAGACTTGAAAATAGCTACATGAACAATTGGAAAATCTAGCAGAACAATGGAAACTTAGAAAAGATCCAAGTGGAAATGCTAAAAATGAAGAATTTGGTATCCAAAACGAAGAATTAATATGACTAACAGTAGCTGGACACAGGAAAAAAATTAGATATACACATTCCCCAAACAGTGATTCAATAGCAGATATGAACAACAGTACAATCAACTTGACTTAATCAATGCCATAGAAATGGACATTGACTCTCCATGGAACATTGACCACGGCTGAGCAAAAGCCAGGTCATGAAAAGTCTCAGCAAATTTCATATGATTGAAATAATGCATAGTATTGTACCTGATCACAACAGAATTAAACTAGAATTCAATAATAGTGAGAAACTTAGAATATCTCTAAATATTTGGAAATTAAGCAACATGCTTTCAAAGAACTCATGAGTCACAAAAGGAGAATTAGAAAATAATTTGAATTGAATGATAATGAAAGTATACCATAATTTGTGGGATACAGCTAATGAAGTATAGGAGAGTTTATAGCTGTGAACAAGAAGAAAGTTTGAGATCAATTATGCAAACTTCCAATTTAAAAAGGCATGGGGAGGGAGGGGGGAGAGAGAAAGAGAAAGAGAGAGCGAGTGCAAGCAAACTAAAGGCAAAATATGTAGGAGAAAGGAAATTTTTAAAAATTCAGAGTAATAATCCATGAAATAAAACAGAGAAAATCAACAAAGGATTCTCGTGTTGAAGAATCGGTCCCCAACACAGCAGAATTAAGAGGTGGTGGAACATTTAATAGGTGAAGCCTAACGGAAGGTAGATATGTAATTGGGGGTACCACCTTGGAAGGAATTAATGTTGTCTTATGGAGCTAGTTCTCAGGAAAGTGAGTTGTTAGGAAAGAGGAAGCCTGGTCCTCAAATCCCACTCTAGTTTCCTGTCTTGTGTGAGCACTTCTGCACAGATATTTCCCTTCCCTCTTCTTTGCCATGTTGTGACCCAGCCAAGCTGAACATATAGGGCCACCGATCTTGGACTCTCAGCCTCCAAAACTGAGCTAAATGAATCTCTTTTCTTACCGGGCCTCAGGTATTTTGTTAGAACAATGTAAACAGACTGTTATGGTTAGATACAGAATGTCCCCTGAAGAGCTCATGGATTAATGTTCAGAGTTGATGTAATTAAGTCAGGAGGGTTGAAATAGCATCAATGGTAAATCTGTTGTGATGTGCTTACTGTGTAGTAACCCAGGCCAGTGGGGTGTCACTAGAGAAGGTGGGTCCCTGGGGCTATGGCCTTAGGGTCTGTGCTTTTGTCTTTGAATCCCCTTGCTTGTTGTTCACTTGCTTCCAGCCTCTGTGATGTGAGAGCAGAACCTTGCTCTCTCCCTCTCTGCTCTCCACCCCCATGCCCTGAAGCTCCACAGGTGTAACCCGGCGTGACACAGACTGAAACTCCCAGATCTCTACACGAGCTGGGAGCATTTAAATCTTCCTTCCTCTAAGGTGTGTGGTCAGTTGTTTTGGATTAAAGCAGTGTGAATATTGACCGAGAATGCACTAGTCCACTATTTATATCTACAGAATACAAATATTAAAATATTTGGGGCCGGGCGTGGTGGCACACGCTTGTAATCCCAGTACTTTGGGAGGCGGAGACCGGAGGATCTGGGTTCGTGGCCAGCCTCAGCTCTCTCTCTCTCTCTCTCTCTCTCCCCCTGTCTCTCTCTCTCTACTTAGTGAGGCCCTCCGTAACTTCGTGAGACCCGGTTTCAAAATAAAGGATAAAAATAGGGCTGGGGGTGTATGTAGCGTGGAGGTAGAACGCCCCTGCGTTCAATTCTCAGTACCGCAAAAAAAAAAATTTTGACCTACTTGAGAGTCATGAAAAGGCAAGTGACAAAGTTCCCATAATATGCGTGTTTAAAAAATAGATTTTTTATTTTTGCGGTACTGGGGATTGAAATTCCGAGCATTCTACCTCTGAGCTACATCCCCAGCCCTATTTTTTTTTATACTTTATTTTGAAACAGGGTCTCACTAAGTTGTGGAGGGCTTCACTAAGTAGCTGAGGCTGGCCATGAACCCGGATCCTCCTGTCTCAGCCTCCCAAGTACTGGGATTACAAGTGTGACAAGTGTGCACCACCACCCTCGGCTTAAAAATAGATTTTTTGTACATATCTTATGTATAGTCATTTGAAGATGTTTGTTTCATAGTTCTAAGGAAAAGATAGTGAGGAAAGAATACAAATCGCACTACAGTTTACAAATCCAGGGTTTTGCTAAAGTCATTTATCTCTCTTTTTTTTTTTTTTAGCTGCCTGGCATCTGAACTCTCTTCCTACAAAATTTCACAGCCTGTGACATTCCCACCTTCAAAAGCAAAAACTTCAAAGACATCTAGTTGCTTTCACAGGCACCATTGCCTTGAGGCCTGGACACAGGAGTAGGCTCAATCTGCATCCCAGTTGGATGTAGACTTGGAAGCTAGAGAGGAAAGAACAGGTTGTGGAGAATTCATTCCGCAGCAACAGTAGCAGTAGCTGGGAGGATCCAGTCACAGCTACAGCAGGGGAGGGGATGGTCATCCAGCCGCCAATGTCAGCACTGGGCCATGCCCACGCCAGGGGATGCACTGCACCAAGCAAGCCCTTCATGTGGTGATGGCAGAAGAAACAGTATCCTCACCAGTCAGCCCGGCAGCATAATTTTAGCTTCAAAGCTGTGCACTTTGCTTAATCCTGCTTGCCCAATTCTTTTAGCCTTTTCTCCAGAGTGCCAAATTATTCTGTGAACTACTCAATATCCTTTCAACACCCTCCCTTTCCACTTAAATCATCCAGAGTTAATTTCTATTGCTGGCAATGAGAACTCTGATGGAAAAATAAAATAACAAATTCACTCTAGAATCATAGAAATAATGCCCCTCCTCGTTAACAAAGATTTTTATGTTATTTGATCTTCTTTTTAAAAATACGTGATTGGGAATAACCCTTTATAACACCCTGCATTCCATTCATGCTTCCAAAGGAAAATATTTTTATAATTAATTTTATATTTTAAAGAGGAAGAATTTTTAAAAGACCCATTGGAGGGGGAATCAGACCAGTCTAATAATAATTTACATAATGCATGGCTGGGACTCTAGAGAAATACCTTAAAGTTACAATATTGTTGAATAGAAACAAATAACTCTCAGAACTAACTTTATAAGGAGCATGTTTTCTGTGACTGATGTAGCATTCAAGGAAGTGTCTTGGGAGATGCTGTCAGTGCTATGTTGCTCTAAAAGGCTTGGAGACATGAGAAACATCGTACCTTTCCTTATTGATTGTGAATTTGTCAGCCATCAATGTTGCTGAGTCCACTTTATAGCTAATCAAAATTTCTACCTATATAAACACTTTGGGTAATGAGTTTTATAGATTTACTGTGTGCTTTGTGAACTAGCATTTCTTCTTTTGGGGTGGGGTCCATTATCTTTGTATTATATGATTTTATAAATAAATCTATGTTCTCTGTAACATACCTTTTGAAAAAATAATGCACTAACTGAAATATTTGTTCCTATCAAAATCTGTCTTGTTTTTTTTTTTTTTACCTCTTCATTCTTTAATCATAGCTCCTCATTGGCATTTAT
>PVJS01048399.1:0-15067 GCA_004027185.1 Glis glis
AAAAAAAAAAAAAAAAAAAAAAAAAGAAAGACGAAATAGCTGAGGAGTAGAGAAAGGCATGGGAAGCTTTTAGGGGAAGAGAAGAATTGATTTTCTAGAACATAATATGGATTTAGGAATTTTTTGGTAATTGCAATGGAGATCCATTCGTTAGTCTTGAAACACAAATAAAATCCTTTGCATTTTTTTATTTGCAGATCTCAATGTTTTGCCTATAAAATTACCTTCTCTAGTAACACGAATATCAGAAGTAGCTTTAGTTCAGTCATGGATCTGTGAGGTATGAGTCATATTACTTCTGCTAGTTCTAAGTGTCTAGCTTAGGTCCTGGGAGTTACTGGTGAGTCTAGGATTCCAGCCTGCTGCCCATGGACACTGATTATCTATTTTACATAAGCCAACTTCAAATGGCTTGAATTCTTTGTGAGCATAGAAATATACTCACGGTAGAGCTGGTGCTGTGACCCTGCCTTTCTGTTTCCCATTTCTATAGCACGAAAAGTAAAAGTCTAGTGAGCATTTCTCATTTCAGAAAGCTGAGAATGCAGTCTAGAGACATCCAGTTGTTGTGAATTTGGTGGAATGTCATCCCTCAGGCAAATTATGAGAAGGAAAATCAATCCCTTCTTCATTCTTTTTGGGGAATAATGAAGATATTATGCCCTATTCCTATCAGCAACGCATGGATTTGGTGAAAAGCTGCTTTTTTGACTGTAATGGAGATTGTGCTTCCTGCCTAGGAGTGTTCAAATGGGAAATTATGGGGTTCCTAGATATGTTCTCCTGTTTACCAGAATGATCAGACATTTATCAAGTACTCAATTCTATGCAGAGCCACGTGCTGGGCATTGGGCCAGAAAGGGACAGAAGATTGTATTCATCTGCAATAGCATTGTATTTCTAAAGTGTAATGGGAATGTCAAAAATATAGGGAGAACATGAATTCTTTTCCCCTTACCCTTCAATTCACCTACTTCTTCATGGTTGGGGACAAATGACAAGCATTGCTTCAGCTTTTCTCCATAATCCTCTAGGAAGCTGCATCTCCCTCCAAGCCATTTCTCAGAAGCTGTGAACAACCCAAATAGTATTTTTATATCTGTTTTGGTCTCACCTGGATTCTGCCGCTTCAGACTTAGAATTTGTTTGGATAAGAGGTGGCCTCTCACCAATGGTTACCATGAGGTCGAATGTCAAAACCAGCATTTAGAATGTGTAGCCCACATGTCTTACTAAATGTGATGAGCTCTTCACATGCAAGCCTTTTTAAAACTTGCTGAGCTTCCCTTACAGTGCCACATATGCATCTGCTCTTGCTCAGTATTTTCTCTCTCTGTTTGACTCCAATTTCCCAAGTTAGAAGAAAAAAATCAAGGCCATTTATGCTTATCTCTGTAATCTTGGAATTGCAGTGCACATACATTTTCTTAGATGCAAATATAAACTCTGTGTTGGAAGACTGAGGAAAACAAGTCCAAAATCCCTTGTACCTCCAATGTATTCTATATTACACCGAACCCAGGGAATCCCACTGCCAGTGACCATGTCCTCTAGGGAATGTCGTGCACCCATAGACATTTTGGTGCTGTGGATTGGAGTCAGAGTGGGAGACACAAGTGGCACAGAGTGAGTAGAGACAGAAACGGCTGCTCAACATCTGAAAGGCACAGCCACCCTTCTACAACAGAGAGCTATTTGTCTTAGAATGTTATATGTCCCCAGGTTGAGAAGCCCTGTATTCAAACTCATCCATAGAAATCTCACAACCAATTTGTCTTTTCCCTTTAAGAGTTGCAAGGCTTTAGTAGAGAATATATATTTGCTATTGTGCTGAAATACTGAGACTTTATTAAATGATTCATGAGCTATATTTTAAGGATGTTAAACACAGTACTCCTTCGTACTTAAATCACTCCACAGTATTGCTGGCTGCATTTTCAATGATATAATTTTGTTAGGCAATAAAAATCATGTGTTCACTCTGAGGCTGGTAAAAAGCCTTTGCCAAGTTAATGAAGCAGGCTAGTCTAAATATGTTTGGAAGGTTTCAAGAGGCTGCTGACGTTCTAATTAAAACACAGTTGTATGTAATTACAAACACACATATATACCACAGTGCCACGTTTCCACTGACCGACCAGCTTGCATTCAAAGGCAATACCAACCTTCATGGTTGACAGCAAAGAACCAGGTTCAATGCTGAGATCTACAGGATGGTTCACAAAAACTCTACAATTCCTTCCTTCAAATGCTTTCTAGTCGTATTTGCCATGTGAAAGCAAAGTAAAAACAAACGAACAAAGGAAAAGTGCTCATAACTCGAGTCTATCCTGAGCTCATTTATAATTGCCATCAGGAGAGAAAAAGGAGGGGAGAGAACTAGTCTTCTACTTAAAACTGTTTTCCCAGGTATTGTCGATTGGACTATTTCCCACTGCTTGTTTTCAGTAAATAAATAAATCTGAAATAAATCTCAGTCTGTACATAAATAAAATACCAGGAAGGATGAAGCGTCATAATGTTTGTTCTATGAATGGGCTTGGTGATTGACTTTTGAGAAGGGTCAGGTTACATCGAATGGTATAATTACCCTTTATATGTAGCCCTACAATAGCCAAACTGGCCAAGAGATCTCTGGCCAAGGTGCAAACGTCTCAAGAAACTACCAGTAAACCCTCATATCAAAGATGATTTCCACCTCTTGGTGGCTTGCTTCCAATCAACAGTACTGTCTTCAATTTGCTTCAGACCCATAGCTTGTCCACTGGAAATACAGTAGAAGATGCAGTAATGGTGGCATTCCCAACTTGGGATGGACAGCAAGCCATTTCCCTAAGGCAACTTCCAGCCTCCTGTGCCGATCTATTTTCCCAGTAATTATCTCTCCTTCCCTCATTGTATTGTTTGCCCTTGCTGGACTGGTTTGAAGTGTGAAGGTTAATACACTGGGCATGTATGTGGGAAGAAGTCCACACCACAACCTAGAGGTTATTAATCATTCCAATTCTTATTTTAGCATTTGGAATATACTCCCTCTCAGACTTGAACCTGCACAGGGGAGGCAGGCCACTACTGTTTCAGGACCGGACTGTGTGACATTCTATTTTGTACAGTCAGTCCTATGAGGCTACAAGATCATCCATTCTTTGAACTCTACTGTGCCGTCGACTTCCGTATACGGCATGGTTTTGTTTAACACATCTTTGACAAAGTGGTTATCTAGATTAAATACATTTTTATAGGAATACGATGTGTATCTGCTGGGAGCAGGGACAATTGCCGTATCCTGTTGATTCAATACTGCTAAAAAGAATAACAAATAATCTTGGTACTAATTTTGTTAGGTTTTTCTCATTTTTATTCCTGTATCATCCATTCAAAGAGGATACATGTGTTTTGGGCAAAAAGTTGTCTGAAATCAAAGTCTTTTTCTTTTGATATTAATAGTTGCTTCAACATAAATGACATAAGTTATTTCACTAAGTTTTTCCAACTACCCATGAGGTGGAGGGATTGGACCCAATTACCAACTCTCAGTGCTTGATCCTTTTTGAGGAATGACCAGCCCTCAGGAAAATGTTCTGTCTCCTGGTTGGACCTTAGGATATGATTTGGAGGCTAAACTTTCTATGCTGCTCTTTCAAATGCTAGCTAATAAGATGCAACAACTTACCTGTTATCTACCTGGGGATGCATATGTTAAAAACTGACTCATTGGGAAAGCATTGAGAAAGGATGGACAGATAGAAAGATCTGAAGCGATGATGGGTCTGATGGAAATGGCCAACCCAATTGGATCTATAGCTTACACACACACACACACACACACACACACACACAAAGAGCAACCACAAGCACAAGAGGTGGTCTCAGAGTAACTGTATTCCCTAAGTCCTTTATAGCAGGGAGAGACCTCGAGAGAATATTCTACATCTACTTCATAATACTATTAGCATAATTTTGGCAAAGCAACCTCAGACATAAAATTTAAGAATGAGTTTTTTTTTCCTGGAGCATGAAATTACAATTGTTTTGCTTGTAAAAGGATAAAATAAATGCCTATCCAAGCTAATTATTGTCCCACTAGTGATTTTTATTTTGTTGTTGTTGTTTAGCATGTAATAAATCCAACTCATTTCATTGCAATGGACTATAAAATGGTCCCTATATAATATTATAAATTCTGCAAAGAATTAGGCATCTGCACCTTTTTTTCTCCTGGCAATGTTCATTTTTTTTAACTCAAAACGTCTGTAGGCACTAACCAAGAATTAAATAGAGAAAATGAAAAATTGCCCAGTTCAACATCAGTTTCCCTTTAAGATTTATGTGGTTTTCTTTAGATGACAATGGATTTTCTTTCAGATTACAATGAAAAATATCAGGACACTGGAAAATGAAATGACATATTTCTTGAGACAGAGAATCATTAAGAAGTCAAATTAGTACACCCACTTTAGAGATCAATGTAGAGGTTCCTTAGAAGACTGGGAACGGGAACCACCATATGACTCAGCTATACCACTCCTGGGTATCATCCCAAAGGGACTGAATTCAGAATATTATAATGATATGTGCATATCTATGTTTATAGCAGCACAACTTGCAGTAGCCAAATTATGGAACCAGCCTGAGTATCCATCAACAGGAGAATAAGTTACAAAATGATGGGATATACACACAACAGAATTCTACTCAGCCGTAAAGAACAAAATTATGTCATTTGCAGGAAAATGGATGGAAGTAGAGAATATTATGCTAAGTGAGATCAGTCAATCACAAAGAAAATGGAATGTCATATGTTTTTCCTCATATGTGGACACTAGGAAGAATTTGGGATACAAGAGAAACCCTAATGGAGTGATGGAGGGGGTCTAAGGCAAGAAGGCAGGTTGGGGAGGGAGAGAGATCTGATGAAGGAAACATTTCAAAGGACACAATGGATATCTACAAAAGTATCAATGCCAATCTCAATATCATGCGTGGGGAAGGGGAGGGAGAAGGGTGGGTGTTGGGATCAGCCTCACCAAGTGCTGTGTGCATGTATGTCTCTATCGCTTTGAACTTCATCATGATGTATGATTACGATGCACCGATTAAAATAAAAAAGTCACTGGAGTGGCAGAGTTAACTGCTGAGAGGTGATGAGATTGTGACCCCAACTCTGCAGAACAACGTTTTGCTGAATTGTTCCTAGTCCTCGGCTTGATTGGACCAGCCTCTCAGGACCCTGTAGAATCAGCAATTCATCCCAGTGTTCCCAGGACCTTCCTGGTTTTAGTATTGACAGTCCTGCCATGCAGGGGCCCTATTAGTCCTGAGCAAACCAGGACTAATGGTACTAAAAGTACCTGGTTTTCTTTGGAAGCAAACTGACCTAGAAGGCCTGCATTTCTATCCCAGAGTCTCTGTTGGACAAAGATATGCAAACTGTACTCTTCACTTATAGGATTCCAGAATTCATTCTGAACTGGGGATTAGTTGTTTTCATGCAACATACTCTAGCAAGAGTTTCTCTGCCTCCCCCAGTGACTGTCTACGCATCTTAGGCTCCAATCATTTGACCTCACATTTGAAGTATCATCCAGAATCACTTTCTGGGGTAAGTTTATGTGGGACAAGTTCGGGTGTCATTGAGCCATTCCCACTGACAAAGCACGCTTTTGTCTTCAGCAGATGAAATGGATATTCTCACACCTTTCAAAGCCTCTCCTGGCTTTGATACAGCAGTCCTCTTGGGAGGGGGTTTGGAGTCTAGAGAGATAATCCTCCGGACATTTTTATTTCAGATCTCACATAGTTTTATTATGTAAGTGTCTTAGGTCTGCTTGGAACAAAACCTACTGTCAGGAACCCGTACCACCCCCACCCCAAGCGAACATCTCATCTGGAAGGTTCTGAGAGGCAAAGTACAACACGCCCTCCCTAAGTCAGCTCACTGTCGCGGTATCCATGCCATCCGGGGTTACAGCACGATCCACCGTGTACCAATTATGCCATTAATATGCTTCATTTACTATATACACACAAGCGAACCAGCATTTCTCTGAAGAGCAAAACGCAGATCAGGATGCCAAGGCCACAGATGACGTATGCCCTGCGCGAGAGACACCCACCAGAAAGACATTGTGGCAAACACATGTGCTAGGGATAACGTGTGTACTTCCAAAGCTAAAACAGGGGCATGCAGGCATGGACGGAAGTTGGGGCGACCGTGGATGGAAGTCAGGGGCGACCATGATCCGAATAAAGAGCCCACACAGTCATTATCTGGAAGTAAAGTTTGACACAAGTAGTTAAAGCTAGAAATGGGATCTCACCCATTCACCTAGGATTTTTTTTTTAATGCAACTTATGATGTCAGCTTTTGTGTTGCAGAGTCTTTATTCAGAATCATTTGGACTGTCTTCTTAGCCTTTGATTGTTCTACCTTACTCTTTAACTAATAAGCCATCAAGCTCATCCTTTATGTAAGTTTCCAATGAGTGAGGACATCATCGGGTTCTACTTCTTGCACAGAGTTGGGTAAAAAGTGGAGTTTCAAACATCAATTCAGAGGTGAATTTGGATGTGCTTGGTTATAGAGACCGCCAGTAACCACAATCAAATCCCGGAGTCACTGCCGAAGCCCTAGATCGACAGGGTCACATTCTGAGGGGGTGCTACGCTGAGGACTCGACTGTGTTGACACTTTTTTGGGGAGTTTCCCTTTTACTCTTTCAGATGTCCGATGTTTTCTAATTGAATGAGGGAAATGAGAATAAAGTGTCCAGTATGCCAGGTGTGGTGGCGCACACTTGTAATCCCAGTACTTGGGAGGCTGAAACAGGAGGATTGCAGGTTCGCGGCCAGCCTCAGGTACTTAGTGAGGCCCTCCGCAACTTAGTGAGACCCTGTTTCAAAAATAAATAATAAAAAATAGGGCTGGGGGAGTAGCTCGGAGGTAGAATGCCCCTGGGTTCAATCCCCAGTACCGCAAAATAAATAAATAAATAAGTAAATAAATAAATAAAGTGTCCAAAATGATGATTTGTATCTTGGGGACAAATTTGTTTCTAGGAAAGGAAGGAGGTACTGAGACGACATTTGGGGACACCAAGTGGACATTATCCTTCCAATCCTTATTGCTCCACTTCATCATTCTTTTATGAGAGAGCACTTACTCTGGATTTAATTACAAAATTGTCAAGATCAAAAAGAAATATTCTCAACATAGTCAAAAACTCCCCTTAAACGGATTTGTACTGGTGTGACTAAATGGTAAGAAATTCCATACAGTGTCTCAGGTCCACATCATTAACTGACACAATTCAAGTGGAATGAGATTCATGTGTGTGTGTGTGTGTGTGTGTGTGTGTGTGTGTGTGTGTGTGTTATTAATGGCAACCACTCTTAATCTAATTCCCATATAATTCATGTGTATGTATCCCAAATCATTCCTATGTCTGTAACCAACGTGACACCCCAAAGATTAGAATAACTAGAATCAGATATATCAATATGCTGTGTTACGGATGATAGGCCTCTTTTAAATAAACCTAAGCTCTGTGAAAGCTTTTAGACTATCACCGCACTGTGTTTTGTTTCTTTTATGAAAATAGCTGGTACATGATAGCATTGTGTTAAGTGTTTCACACGGATGTTCTCAGTTATCCTCAAAGCAACCATTTAAGGGATGTACGAATACCCCTTTTACAAGTAAAAAAAGCTGAGCATGAGAAATAACATTTCCTCAATTTAGCACTATATTAGTTTTATTAAGTATAAATATTCCATGACTAAAGAATATCTATGTTTCTAGTTGGCTTCTGAGTAAGAAAGAAGTTTAAAGATGCAATTTTATTTCAATTTTTAATATGAGATAGTAATGTAAGAACAGAATTCATCCCAGAAAATTAGTATAGGCAACACTAAAATACGAATCTATAATTCCAAATAGGTACACAATGTTTTTTAACATTCTAGGGAATAAGATGAAAAAGTACACTCTTTTTAAATAAAATAAAAAAAATTGAGCCGGGCGTGGTGGCGCATGCTTATAATCCCAGTACTTGGGAGGCTGAAACCAGAGGATCCGGGTTCGTGGCCAGCCTCAGCTACTTAGTGAGGACCTGTTTCAAAATAAAGAACAAGCCGGGTGTGGTGGTGCATGCTTGTAATCCCAGTGCTTGGGAGGCTGAGACTGGAGAATCCGGGTTCGCGGCCAGCCTCAGCTACTTAGTGAGGCCCTCTGCAACTTAGTGAGACCCTGTTTCAAAATAAAGAATAAAAAAATAGGGCCGGGGGTGTAGCTTGGAGGTAGAATACCCCTGGGTTCAATCCCCAGTTCTGCAAAAAAAAAAAAAAAAAAAAAAAAAAAAAAAAAAAAAAAAAAAAAAAAAAAAAAAAAAAAAAAAAAAAAAAAAAAAAAAAAAAAAAAAAAAAAAAAAAAAAAAAAAAAAAAAAAAAAAAATATATATATATATATATAAAGAAAGAAAGAAAGAAAGAAAGAAAGAAAGAAGAAAAAATAGGGCTGAGGGAGTAGCTTGGAGGTAGAATGCTCCTGGGTTCAATCCCCAGTACTGCAAAAAACGAATAAATAAATAAATAAATAAATATTAAAATAAACTAAAGTAAATTTAAATTATTATTCCAGTTCAACTAGGAGTATAGAAATCAGTTCTCGGTCATTGAAGAATGAAGGTCCATTCAATATTTATTATGTCTAATTGGAAAATTGGGCCAACAGAAAAAGATGCACACAGTAGGCACTTTGCCATTATTAGGATATGAGGCTAATGAACTGAATTGGGTTTGAATTATAGCAACTAAATGTTCAGCCCCTTGAGCCCTGCTGTTGCTAAGACAGATGAACTTTCCAACAGTGCACTTGCCCCTGCCTACAACTGAGAAGACAAAAGGAAGAGAGTTATAGCGCCCTCTAGGGGCATGCTGGAGAAAAACCTCTCAAAGTGCAATTACCCCCCCTACCCCCCACCTCAAAGAAATACCAGGCTAGCAGAAAGGGAAGGAGGGATTACAGGAGCACCCAGGGAAGCCAGAGTCCTCCTGCCTCCCAGTTGTGCTCCACTGGCTCCTTCTTGGACCTGCTCCATCAGATGTCCCACAAGGCCTCTAACTGTATCAAACCCTCAATTATTTTATTTTATTATGAAAAGGAAGACTTTACAACATGCTATTATTTTTCAGCTGCACACTATTTCTCCAGCCTTTGCATTCCAAAATAGTCCTCACTGGTGGCTGAATTCCTACCTCGGCTGGCAGGATTCATACCGGGGAATGAATGAATCCAGTCTGTTTGGGAATACTACAAGATATCTGGGGAAGATCCTCAAATCAAAATCACATGCTCCTTTTTGAGTCGTGTGACTTACAGGCTATCTTTTGAAGATAAATGCAATTTCGAGAAAGCAAAAGAGCAGGAGATATTCATGACTGTTACACCATCCATCACCAGTCATTGCTGAAAATAGCTATTAATTACTGAAAATAATCTCAGCCAAGTACTGAGTATAAAAGCATGTATAAAAGAGTTGATATTGACTGCATATGGTATATGTAAAGTAGCACAATAAGAAAATTATATTTAATACCTTACTTAGTTACTCGATATAGTCTTAACAGGTAATTTTTATTATTCTCATCTCTAACAGAACATAAAAGCAATTCTGAAGAGACAAGAAATAGGTTTCTTGTTCTTTGGTCTTTCTAACTCTATCTCTTATGCTGTTTCCAAATGCCAATAATCTCGGTCTTCCATGAAGGTATTACTTAATCTGTAATATTTGGGAAGAACAAAATTGTGCAAGAGAGAAGAGCGTTAATTATCCAGCTTATCATGCTATCAAATTAAAATGTTACAAATCTATGACAGAATAAAAGACAGCAGACATGAAGAGATCACTATGTGCTGGAGATAAGGGGTGGTTAAGAAAAGACAGAAGTGAGATGAACATTAAAGATGGCTGGGAAAATTAGATAGAGATAGAGGAAATAGGAAAACATGGGTAAGTGGAAAGAAAGGAACATGGACCAATTCATGAGCTATGTTCAATGGAATATTAAATATTAATTTAATTAGACTGCTATTCTACCTTTATGCTGCAAAGTAACTTGAAAACTGGGAAGGGATCAGATGAGCAAAAAAATTGCAAGGGAAGTTGGGCATGGTGGCGCACACTTGTAATCCCAGTACTTGGGAGGCTGAGACAGAAGGATCGCAGGTTCGCAGCCAGCCTCAGCTACTTAGTGAGGTCCTCCGCAACTTAGTGAGACCCTGTTTCAAAATAAAGAATAAAAAATAGGGCTGGGGGTGTAGCTAGGAGGTAGAATGCCCCTGGGTTCAATCCTCAGTACCGCAAGAAAAAAAATAGCAAGGGAAGAATTTTGCAGCTTTAGTAACATTGAAAGAAAACTACCTACACAAAGCACTACAACTCAGAACTCTATACCAGTTAAATAAAGTCATGGGGATTCTGGGGAATGGAAGAAATTAAATAAATGTCAGAACAATGAGTAATTGAAGTGCTGACATATAGAGTGGCCTTCAATGAAATTTGGCCCACTCCTTAATTTTCCTTAAGAATAGATTTTCTTGAATGTATCATTTAACAGATATTCTCACAATAAGTTTTTGCCTCCCTGGAATGCTAAGATGATTGTGAGCTAGGGAAATGTGTTTTGTTTTTTGTTTTTTTGTGGTACCGGAGATTGAACCCAGGGGCATTCTACCTCTGAGCTACACCCCCAGCCCTATTTTTTATTCTTTATTTTGAAACCGGGTCTCACTAAGTTGCGGAAGACCTCACTAAGTAGCTGCTGAGGCTGGTCGCGAACCCGGATCCTCCAGTCTCAGCCTCCCAAGTACTGGGATTACAAGCATGCGTCACCATGCCCAGCTGGGAAATATGTTTTATGAGTTGCTAGAGGCATGGTGTGATGTGATAACCAACACGAGGACAGGAGGATGTCCCTAGACACATGCATGCATGCAAGGGATACAACAGGCCAGTTTGGTTTTTGAGGTGGGAAGGACAAAATTGTGCAAGAGAGAAGAGCATTCGTTATCCAGATTATAATACTATCAAATTAAAGTGTTACAAATCTATGACAGAATAAAAGACAGCGGACATGAAGAGAACTTTGAGATTTGAAGGGAACTATGAGACTCGTTCAAAACTTATCCCCTCCCGATGGAAAAAATAGAAAAGCTCACGTGTTGCCAAATGTTAGCTGTTCTTCCTGCATGCAATTAAAACTCATGCTGTTGGTTGTGGGAGACGAAATACAACAAAATACATACGATAGTCTTGGAGGAAGTCCAACAAGGAATCATACCATACAATAATAAGATGTGAAAATTGATTCATCCTCAGTAATGGGAGACTTGGATTGATATCATTGTAAGTAGAAGGGCAAAACCCTCAATTCCTCAGAAGCAGATTTCCCCTGTCCCCATAGGAAGAAGAAACGTGAACTTCCACAGATATGCCATAAAAGAAACCCCCACATTGGTTTGATTTTGAAGAACTGTCACGACCAACACACAATTCTCCACAGAAATCACTTTGACCTTAGAAGTTACACATGTCGCCGGGCGTGGTGGCACACGCTTGTAATCCCAGTACTTTTAGAGGCGGGAGACCGGAGGATCCGGGTTCGCGGCCAGCCTCAGCTCTCTTGCTCTCTCTCTCTCCCTGTCTCTCTTTCTCTCCTTAGTGAGGCCCTCCGCAACTTTGTGAGACCCGGTTTCAAAATAAAATATAAAAATAGGGCCGGGGGCGTAGCGCGGAGGTAGAACACCCCTGGGTTCAATCCCTTGTACCGCAAAAAAAAAAAAGAAGTTACACATGTCTAGTTTTCTGAAAACTTACACAGTATATTTCAACTCTCTCTCCCCCATTTTGAAGATTAGTTTTCCTTCGTAACCAGCTTTGGAGCCTCGATTCCTTTGTGTAATGTGCTGGATTCGCCCCCTTTGCATTGACCACATTGCCTTGGCTTAAGAGAAAAAAAATCAAATGAAAGCATAGTCTATGTTTAAGAAGACACTTTCAACCTTAGAGTATGTTGAAGAACACACTCTCAACTTCTTGATGTGAGCCAGAGGTCTGCCGTACAACAACAGAGATGAGTCTAGGAGGAAATCCAGGCAGACAAGTCTCTCCTGTGCTGGTTATATAAGCAAGACGGCAGCCCAGCCAGCAATCCTCCGGGTACTACCATTTCCACGCACCCAGTCAGTTGCCTGGGAATTATCCCAATAAAAGAAGACAGTGTGTCATTTATCGGGCAGCCAATTAAAGAGCTGCTGCAGGAGGAGGATAGCTCTAAGCTAGTTCTCACAGAGGAAGCTAGATGGGGCCAAGTCAGTGTGGGCCTCGAGGGGATGGAAGAGGGTAAGCGGTGGCTTGTTCGTAGGGGACCCGATTTGCCAAATATTAGGAGTCAGTAATATTTCAATGTTTCTTCTTTCCAAGCATTTCCTTAGAACCTCAGGGTGTAGAAAGGAAGCAAACTAACTTGGCTAATCTTACCAAAATGGGGAATCTAGTTTGCTTAGCCATAAGACAGATTTCATCAAATATGTCCTGTGTTCCCGAAGGCCCGCCCAACATTAAAAGTCTTGAAAATATAACACAAAAGTAAACGCGTGCATGAAAACCAAAAGTTTCATACGTTTATGAGGCATGTTGACCTGCTCTTACTGAATAGAGTTGATGTGGAATAGACTAAAGTTGGAATATTACGGAGTGGAGAAGAATAGGGCTTCTAGCACAGACAAGAGGCAGAAACTTCTTGGAAGAATTAAATTTGAAAATGATTGTTCAAAATATGAGTTCAAGATATGTGTGTCTTGCTTTTCATGGAATAGTTCCAAGAGCCAATGCATAGAAGAATCAAAGTGAATAGGTCAACGAGTCGTTATTCTTTTTTTTAAGTCTTACTTAATCCAGTACTTGTACCAAGAAAAGTTTAGTTAAAAATCCCTTGAGGATCGCTTAATTTGTATCATGATATCCACTACCTGAGAATTATTCCAAATATACAAAGCAGTTCGATATTTTAGGAGCACTTTGTGGTTTAAATATGCAAAATAACTTCCCTCCTAGCAACAATTGTATTCATGAAAGAACTCAATCTAATTAAATCAACATCTTCAGTAGATGGGAGATTTTGTCCGAACAATATGTCTCACTAGTGTTCAAATAAAATCCTCAAGGACTAGCTGAATACTTAACAAGTACAGTGGAGTTTATTTGATACCAGCTGAGGTTTGGGGTATTTGACGAGCCGGAGTTCAAGTGCAATGTCTACCGGCTGTGTGACCTTGAAACCCCGACTTCATCTCTCCAAGATCCAGTCTCTGTTTCTTTAAAACATGGAGGTAGAGCCAGGCGTAGTGGCGCACACTTGTAATCCCAGTACTTGGGAGGCTGAGACCGGAGGATCCGGGTTCGCGGCCAGCCTCAGCTACTTAGTGAGGCCCTCCGCAACTTAGTGAGACCCTGTTTCAAAATAAAGAAGAAAAAACAGGGCTGGGGGTGTAGCTCAGAGGTAGAATGCCCCTGGGTTCAATCCGCGGTGCCACAAAAAATAAAAAATAAATAAATAAAACAAGGAGGTAACAACAACTACTGCATCTGGCTTAGTTTCAAACCAAGAAGATTCTATTGTAAAGCGCTTTGGAAAATGCCTGTTCATGGTGCACTGTCGATAAATGGCAGTTCGAATGGTACTTTTTATTACACTTTACATTCTAGTAAAAGGACAGTATTAACAAGCCTGCTTGTGCTAAAGAAGCAGTTTCTCATTTCTTTTGCTCAGAAGAAATGAGAGCCTGTGCACTCTCACTCTGTCCTGAGACAGCATCTAACGTGACTTGGCAGACCCATGATGGGTTCCGATTTTATTAGCTGTACAGGAAATTTCTGATTGATTTAACCTCCAAAAGACAATACCGTGTAATTAACATATAACAAATGTCAACTCTTGTTATTGCTGGAACCGACAAGCCCTCCCGATCTCTGTCCTCCTCCTGGCCTTACTGGGCATCCAGGCAGTCTCTTTCCTCTTTCTTTCTTTCTTTTCATTTTCCCATAGCGCCTTGTTGCACCCACTTCCCTTTGAGTGATGTAGGGGACAATTTCTCTTGCAGCTCTTCCTGAAAGTCAGTTATTTTGAAACATAAGAAGACCTAGAGAGATAAACACCACCTACTTGCTCTGTTTGGGATGGCACCGCGCCAGAAATGAGGCAACTGGTATGAAGTGCCATCAATAGAGGTTTTGAGGATTCTTTGTATTTGCATCTCTCAGTAATTAAGGGATTGCTTTTTCACCAGAAGCAATTTGTCTGAAATCCTTAAAAGACGGTGTGATAGAAAAAGAAGATGAAATAAAACCCCTTCCCATGTAAAATTAGGATCTGATGAAGAACAACGGAGCATGGTATTTAAACATAACCTTGTGTAAAGTTGGGAGTCCTGGTTGCTGGTCCTGAATCCCCAAAGGAGACCCTGGGCCAATCACTTTATCTCTCAAAGCATCGGATTCATGTTCCAAAAGATCCCCTAAGTCCCTTTTGGTTTTTATATTCTCTGATTCCACATCGTGTTGAGAAAGGCAGATGATAAATGACCATGTAAATTGAGAATCCTCTTGGAAGAGGTGCTCGGTGAGAAGCCGCTCTTCCCGTATAAAGATGCTGCTGCTGCTCCTGACTCGTGGCGAGCAGTTTATGGGTGTCTTCCATTAGTACAGGGAGACCACCAGGTCAGGCACTGGCTGGCATTATGGCTGGGAAGAAGTTCTTCTCTTGGAAACAAAGCTGCTTTTATCAGCACCCCAGCAGAAAACTTGGCCATGTTCACACTGAAATTCAGCTGGCTTACTCCAACATTGAGTGAAGACAAATACAGCAAGCAAGGAGGAAGCAGAGAGCTTTTCCTTTTTAATTATGATTAGCCAATGAACTTCATCCTCCATTGATATCATCATTTATGCCCCTTCCCCATTACCAATCTCTCTCTCTCTCTCTCTCTCTCTCTCTCTCTCTCTCTCTC
>PVJS01048400.1:0-15071 GCA_004027185.1 Glis glis
TACTGGGGATTGAACCCAGGGGCGTTCTACCTCCGCACTACACCCCCGGCCCTATTTTTTTATACTTTACTTTGAAACCGGTTCTCACGAAGTTGCGGAGGGCCTCACTAAGTAGAGAGAGAGAGAGAGAGAGAGAGAGAGAGAGACAGGAGAGACAGGGAGAGAATGAGAGCTGAGGCTGGCCGCGAACCCGGATCCTTCGGTCTCCACCTCCCAAAGTACTGGGATTACAAGCGTGCGCCACCACGCCAGGCTACCTTATGACCTCTTTTAAAGCTGGTCAGTATTATAAAAAGTTAATGTGACCAAATGTGCTTACTTGTATAACTTCATTCATTATGCGATGCTAGTATCTGTTAAACACATATTTATAGATGAAAATGTCTAGTACAAAAAAGTAAAGTTTCTCCACACTGTGTAGATACTCACTGTTTTGTTTTCATGGCATTTTGTTTAGCTTAAAATCAACAAATTTCTTAGGACCAACTGTATGCTAGATATCATGCAAGTATGACAATAAGCAAAAAAATAAAACACACAGGGGCTAAGGGTGTAGCTCTGTGATAAAGCATGTGTTTAGCATTCATGAGGCTGTAGGTTCAATCCCCAGCACCATGCAAAATTAAAACAATAAAACAATGATTACAATCCAAGAAATTATATTTCTATTATTTCACTTGTAATATTGGGTGTTCATTATATGTTTGCATCTCTTGTTTACCCTATTTCAAACAATATTTTAATATTGAAGAATACTGGTTGTCTTGTGAATATAACTGACTGATAAACCAGATATTTTCTTCAAATCCGAACAGATTCTAATTAGAATGCTTTCAATTAGAGGATTTACAATTGAGTCAACACTATTAAGATCTCTGACCAGACATTTTAATGGAAAATTTTAATTTTCTTTCCTTAATTAGTGTGTAAAAAAGAATATCATTTCTCTGCCCTAACATAATATAAATACTGAAATATCTCTGATGTTCAAGTATATTTCCATCCTCAAGAATAACCTCTTGAAGAGGTTAAAAAAATGCTGCAAGCCAGGGTGGTGGCCCACACCTGTAATCCACACCTTGGGAGGCTGAGACAGGAGGATCACAGGTTCAAGGCCAGTCTCAGTAAATTAGCAAGACTCTCAGAGAGAGACCCTGTTTCCAAATAAAAAATAAAAATAGGACTGGGATTGTACCCCAGAGGTAGCAGGACCCTGTGGTCCATCCCCAGTACTACACACAAAAAATAAGTGCTGCAGACAGAATCTGGTAGCTCTGAGGGCTTTACCTAAGCCAAGCTCACAGGATAGAAAAGTAAAGGAGAGTAGATATGGCCCAGTAGAAATCAAGCAGATGAAGACCTGCCCCACCTCCTACGTCATCCAGTTGTCTCTGACAAAAGAATATTTCCCTTTACATTTTTCTACAATGCATTGGTTGCACTCTAGAAATAATATTTCTACCACTTATGTTAGAGGTGTTTGTAACTTGTTTTTCACACTGAAGTATATGATTTCATAGAAAAAATAATCTTTATGAATTTTGCTCAAAATTGCTATTGACTTTGTTTGGATTTTTTTTTTTTTTGTGGTATCGGGGATTGAATGCAGGGGCGTTCTACCTCCGCGCTACGCCCCCGGCCCTATTTTTTATACTTTATTTTGAAACCTGGTCTCACGAAGTTGCGGAGGGCCTCACTAAGGAGAGAAAGAGAGAGAGAGAGAGAGAGAGAGACAGGGAGAGAGAGCACGAGAGAGCTGAGGCTGGCCGCGAACCCAGATCCTCGGGTCTCCACCTCCCAAAGTACTGGGATTACAAGTGTGCGCCACCACGCCCGGCTTAAATCCTCCATTTGTAAAAAGGGTTGGACTTCCTTTATGCCCCCCCACAGATGATTAACCTCCATGTTTCTTGTATGTTTGGAGAAAAAAAATGTATATTGTATCAACATTGGATGTTATACGTATCAATTGAGACCATTTTGGCATATTTATAGTTCATATCTTCTATGAGTTTGATGGTTTGTTTGTCTGCATTTTCTATTAGTTAATGTGAGAGGTAAATTGAAGTCACCAACATGAGTATGTGTATGTTTTTTATTTTAATTCCTTTCAATGTTTGCTTTAAATATTCTGGGGCTATGTTCTTACATGCACATGGATTTCTCATTGTTATAGATTTTTATTTTTATTACAATATGAGGCACTCTCTGTATCTTGACCATTTTTTCTTAATGTCTATTTGTTCTTATATTAGTATAGGTGTGCTATGTGTGTGTGTGTTTGCAGGGAGGGGAGGAGAAGGTTTTCTGTGTGTAGAATATAATTTTTCTATATGTTTAACTAGAAAATTTCTATTCATTATTCCAGGTATTCATTTGTAAGATTATTCTATGCACTTTATTAATAAGTTTTCTATGCAATTTTCTATGGCTTTTTTTGTAGGATTTATTTCTCAGACCTAAAATATTGTTTTATTCACTTTTTGTGACAAGTTTTCTGTTTATTAAGATTTCAAATATATTTTATTTAAATACTCACATATATATTTGGTTTATATCTAATAGAGAACTATTTCTGCTTATTATACTTGTTTTATGTATGTTTTCTCTCAATTTTTTGGCTTTTCCATTATTCAGATATTATATTATTCCATTTCTCCTTTTATTATCTTAAAATTTTTCATTCTAAAAATAATGTTTCAGTGGCTATTCTAGAAATAAAACATACTATATTTTGTATAATATAATATAATGTAAATTGTGCTTTTATCAATCACTTCCAAGATAAGAATAAAACTTTAGAGCTACTTAGCTCTATTCAACCCAACCGAGCTTTATGTTATTGTGCATTTTAATTTTGTGCATATTTTAAGCCTCATAACTTAATAATCATTTGCAGTATCCTGAACTATTTACCATTTCTGTGGCTCTTTATTCCTTCCAGCATGTGTGTGTTCTCTGGATAAATTCCTTTTCTGCCTGAGGGTTTTCTGTTAGTATTTCTCTTAGAGTGGCATGCTGGATATAAATTCTCTCTCTCTCTCTCTCTCTTTTTCCCTCCTTCCCTCTGTAAGCCTTTTATCATCTTTGCTTTTAAAGGGAATTTATCTTGGTGTAGAATCCTGGGTTGGCCCTTGTTTTCTTTCAGTACTTTAGAGTTGCTGTGCTATTGTCCTCTGGAATTCATAGTGTCTATCAAAACATCAGCATTCAGACTTATCATTGCTCCTCTGAACATAATGTGTCTTTTTTCTCTGACTGTTTTTGCCTATATCTTTTTCTTTGGCATTAGCTAGTGTCATTACAAAGTGTCTAAGTATTTTTCATTGAAATTATTCTACTCCAGATGCATCGAGATTTTTAAATACATTCTTGGAATTTTTCATATGTTTTGAGTTTTTTCAATATTCCCTCCAATTTTGCATCTTCTCCAACTTCCCTGTCTTCTTCTACCACTGTAATTTTATATAGAATAAAACCCTTATTATATCCAATATCTCACATATACGTTTTTTTTATTCTTTCATGTGTTTTGGACTCTGTATTTCATCCTTGGTATTATACAATCACCAGTTTCCAATTCACTATACATCTATTTTATTGTACCCACTCTGCTGTTAAGATTGCTAACGTCTAAATTTTATTTATGGAGTTTTTCACATTATAGTTTCTATTTGATACTTTCATATATTTTAAATTTCTTGAAATAGCATGAAAACACTAATCGTACTGCATATATTAATCAGAGTTATTTTAAATTATATTCCTATTTACTCCAATATCACTCTCTGCTTCTTTTGCCTGTTTTTTATATTTTATTTTCCTTCTTGGCATGCCTTGTGATTTTTCAGTACATAGCAACATGTAAAATAAAATTTAGAAGCTTGGTGTAATATTTAATTTTTCCAAATATAGAAAAAATTATGGGAAGTGACAGGTATCATTTCCTCTGCAAGGTACACATTTTTTTTCATCCAATAGCAATGTATATATGCACTGTTCGTTAAACATTGAATTGGTTTCTGACTATATTTTATACTTTACCTTTTCCTGATCATAAAAGCGGGAGAATAACAATGGCCCTGTGTGTGTGTATGTGTGTGTGTACATAAAATACTGTGTAGCAAGGTAAGCTTTTAATGGCAATTGGCAGTTATCACAATTTATGCCAGAATAATGATAAAGCACTGCAAATAGTTATTAGTGAAACATAAAAGTGGAAAGTATAGTCTCTTGGGAAGCTGGGTACATGGGAAAAGTCTGCAAAAAATAGTGGAGACTTCATTGGAATTAAAGGAACATCAATATTTCTTAAACATTTAAAGATGAGTTAGCAAGGCAAATTGAGTGCGGGGGATGGCAAATGGCAATCTTATTCCAAGAATAAGAGGCAGCTTGCATCAAGGGAAAAACTGCATGATGTTTTATGGGGAATTGAACATGTTCATGTCAGAATATAAAGAGAAAAAGCAAAGAACTTCCAGATGTTAGTGGATAAGATGAACAAGTAGAGCCACGAATAAGGCAAAGATGGAGGGTCATAATGGTACAAGGAGAACTAGCAAAATATGTTGCTGTGGAAAGCAAAACATAAGAGTTTTTCCAAACAGAGGTCATGATCAGCATGACTAAGTGTTACAGAGATAGCCACTATGATGTTACACAGAACAAAATGTGCACTGAATTGAATAAGTAAGAAATCATTGTTGATCCAAATAAACGAAATTTCAGATTTTGAAGGCATTAATGGGTGGTAAAGAGGTGAATAGTATTTGTGAACAAAGGTTTGAGTTTTTCTGGATAGACTGAACAGAAAAGAGTTGAAGAAAATTGAGATTCAGCCTAATAATGAACATGACACATTAGGAGAAATATTGAGGACTGGCAATTGCCATGGTAATTAATCGCCTTCACAGCCTGTCATGAAGTGGGGTTAAGGAGTGTTTGTTAATAGGAGTGGAGAGGCAGTCAGAGAAACCTCCACCCTATCTGGGAGATTCTAAGTTTAGGTTGGCTCTCTGTAATGATTATAAGGTTGTTTTTTTTTTTTGACAGTTTTCTGAGAAAGTACATGCTACAATACTCAGGACTGCACCTGAGGAAAGGTTGTTTAAGTTTCTTTTAACACCTTTGGCAGAGGAGTTAGCCAACTTCAATGACAAAAGGATCAATGTTTCCAGGTTAAATAAAGCCTCTGAATAATATCCAGGATTCACATAGTACAACTTTCATAGTATAGTTTTGTTTTTGTTTTTTTTCCTCACAGCTTGTACCTTAGTTTTAACAGTGAGACTTCTGCTTGGCCTTGGAAGTGAGTCTCAACCTTGTCCCCAATTTCATTCTTTGGGTGGGTCTCTTGTTGTTACAGGCATGCATCTTTGCAGTAGCAGGGCCCTGGCTTTCCAGGATCCTCTGCATTCATTCTCAAAAAGATAATGTATCTGTTTCTTTTTCCTCATCCAGATCTTATTTTTTCAAGTACTGGTTCAATCTTTAAGCTTAAGACCTCCTGAAGGTCTTAAATTGTCTTTTGTTTTTTAATCTTTCTCTGAGATATTTTTTCCCTTGGCACTCAGCCCTAATTTTCTTGATTATTCCTTGCATAATCCATATTTTTGTGACTTCTCTTGAAGCATGCATCATGATTTCACTCAATACTCAATTTAAATTTTAATGTGTTTTATGTCATCTATCCAACTTGAGTATCTGCTCCTTGTGGAGTCTTGTTACTTTGCATCCTTCCGAAGGAACTTGTTATGTTTTCATACTTATGATAAATCTTTAATAGAGAGCTTCTGAATACAGAATCGTCTGTTAAATACTGTATGGTTACTGTAAGCAGAGAATGTATTTGTGCTACCAGTAAATCCTTTGAGAATGTTCAGATGTTCTGGCCACATAGAAACTGTGTTAGGATTTTTAAATACTAGACATAAGAGCAACTTGTATCTCAGTCAAATTCTCACCATGGCAACAGCTGCTTATTTCACAAAGAATGACACCGATTTCTGTCGTAGGTAATGCAAAGCTTGATGTGCACAGTGCTTTGCTTTGTTTTGTTTTGTTTCTAAGCTGGAGTCACACACATATACACACAATAGTTCTGCTTAAACAGATTACAGCTGTGAAGTTCTTTAGGAATCAGTTACGTTTAGGATGCATTTTAAAAACATATTTTACCCAAAAGATCACAGCCATGATCTAACTTTACCTTAAAAACAGCATTTTCTGTATTAAACCCAGAACAGAAGACTGTAAGCTATCTGTTCAACAAAACTGTTTAAACTCAGGATTTATCTGATTCATGGAGGGAACCAAAAATTTGTTGTTACTTTTAACAGGTAATAATGCAGCTCAAACTATCAATATATAGTAATGACTCTTTTTTAATATTTACATTATAGACTTTCTATGACAATATCTAATTATAATTATTTTTTAAGTTAACTCATTTTATCATGGTTAGTAACTCATCCCCAACTTAGAAGTACAGACACCTCTATTAATAACAAAATCCATCTTTCATATGAACAATATACTCTTTTATACTTTCATTCTTTTTCTCTGAGGTATACTGAAGCCTTACACATCATTATCGCTTTGGTGCCTTCCTTCCAAATGTTTATCCAGCCTAACTCAGCTGAAGTCTATTTCTAAAAATTTCAGTGATTAGACGGTCAGAAAAAGGGCTCTTGAGAAAATCAGGAATCTATGACAATTTTTGCTGAAAGTATAATTTTTTTCAATAAGAAATACTATTATTTGGCTAATGTCACCTGGAAGAGTATGGACTTATCTTCTTCGCTGCTTCTTGTCCTTCATTTAATATCAGAAAATATATATTTGAAAGTATAAAAAAGATATTGGCCCCCAATATCTTGTGGCATTCTGAATTCATACCTAATATTATAATACTGCATATATTTTAGCACTAAAAGTATGTTATTAATATCTTTTATTAGAAGCATGATTTCTTTTCATGATTAAATTAACATATAGAAATATGTTCATATGTTTGGGCACAACTGAAGTGTACTGATATTTTGGATATGAAAACTTTTTTGCTATTGTTTGTTCTACTGCTAAATTACTATTCTATTTTTGAAATAATATATTTTGAAGTGGACAATTCTATGTCCATTAGTCATGCTAAATGGATTTTATTTGTAGCAGAAGTTAGAGGATTGAAATCACTGTAATAAACTTTTATTGCCTCTTTTGTTTGTATGTTCTTACTCTTGATATGGTAGATATGGAAGCGTGCTAGAGATGGTCAATTCTCCAGAAACTGACTAAAACTATACAGCAATATGAACACAGAATTACAATATCATATGGTGAGTATTATGAGGAAGGTATTCCTAAAGTCATAAATGGAAAACAAATAATAGAGGTTTTAATTCTCTGTGGAGGAGGATTATCAGAAAGGGAGCCTGTGAAGAAGATTTCAGCTAGGTTTAGCATAGATAAAAAACAAGTTAAGTTTCAGGAACAATGCCCTTTTAAATCTTTTATCCAGTAACTTTCACAAGGTAAATAACTGTCATGCATTATAATTCATGCTCTTACATTAAAAGATTTCCCAATTCCTATTTATATTCCACAAAAACTGAAATAAAAACTATTCCATGAGAAATATTCTTTCAACAAGTTTGATTTTAAATAGAATGAACACACAGAGAAATAATTCTAAGAAGGTCATTGCTATTCTGGGATCTACCTAAAGTAGAACCATCAACAAATAAGTAAAGTACAGAATCCATTAAATTTACTAAGGTCGGTTCACCATTGAATTCTCTTTCACTGAGTGCAAAATCAAGCCAATGTTGCAGTGAAAATATAACTTCAGAGCATCTCTCTTTCCTTTCCCCTCAAACTTCTCATATATGCTTCTCTATCTGAATGGTAAAGGAACAATCAGAAAATAAGAGTGATTCCTATTGCCACAATTAATCTGAACCCAAACTTTTCCTTTCATTATCATAAATGTATTACCTCCTTCCCAATTTGAGGCCAACCCATGCCCAGTGCAATGGATTAAACTCACTCTTCTTACCAATGAACACTATTCCCACATGCTATGCCACTCCTCCTCTGTCTTCATAATGTAGTTCCCTATTAACCATTTCATCAGCACCTAGAATTGTTATCCTAACCTTGAGAAAACAGTGTTAATAATAAATCTCTTGTAGCTTCATACAACTGTTCAATTACTCATTATCCATTTTCATTACAAAGCAACCTCCAAACCTCACAATGATGTATAATTGCAGTACACCAATAAAATTAAAAAAACAACCTCCAGTAAGTATGAATAGAAAACAGTCATGTATTGTACATTTTAAAAGCTGAAAGTATTTTTAAAATTTTTATAAAAAAGAAATGACAAATGTTTGAAGAGATAGATATATTCAACCTGTTTTAAACATTAAACAAGGTGTACATGTATCAAAACATCAAATTACCCATTAATATGCAAAATATTTGTTTTTATGTATCAGATAAAACTAATTTAAATTAACTGTAGTCTATATTTATTGACTTCAAGTCCATTCTTCATATGATTTCTATAAATCAAGGTCTAATTTATATAAAATAAAATGCTCATTTTTTAAAATGTTAGTTTTGATGAGTTTTGTCCATCTCATATACCCATGTAACAACCACTAATAATAAGAGTTAGAACAATATAGCCACCCTAGAAAGTTCTCTCATGTTTCTATCAAGGCAATCTCCTTGACCCAGGAAAAAATAAAGGAAGATATTGTACATCTGAGAACAGCAAAAGTCCTGCACTAAAAGTTGGAATCAGAAATTAGATGCAAAAAAACCAAGTGCCTTGGAAGAACACCATACTCTGGTGACTATTAGAGAACTTGATAAGAGAATGTCCACAACTAGATACATGAGATAGAAAAATAAGAGTAATTCACACAGAGAGAAACTAGTGATCTAAAGATGGATTTTAAGTTCAAGTGAAAGCTCAATTACTTGAGTATGAGTAAAAGTGAGGGGCTGAAATGAACATGAAGTAAGTCTGTACAATTCCCTAGGGACTGGGTCTTTGCCCTGGGCTGTGTCTCCGTAGGTTCACTTGCACCTGCTCTAAAGGTGCATTTCCCTGAATTATATTAAAGGTACTTAAATATAGTTTTTAAAGAAAAGACATAAGAATTTATGAAAGGGCCTTTTCATCATGAGCAAACAACCTTGTTCTTCAATCAAAATTAAAATCTTTTCTAATTAAATTTCACTTGCTGTAGGCATGCATGGATATTCATCAGTCATATGCAAAAATGTACTTTTAGATGAGTTATATTCTCCATACAAAGCAGAAAAAGATCATAAATCTCTTCCACAAATCAAAATTCTAATGTCTTCTCTCTGATTGATTTATTACTGTATGTTAGAGTCCTTGGGCATATTTGAAGCTACATATGCTATATAATACAAACAAGACAGTTGTTTTTTAATTTCTGCAGATGTACTTTTATATTTAAAATTGATGAGCTATTGCAGAGTACTTGTCTTTCTATTTTATGTGCTGTTATAGACAATTCTGATGTCATTTATTTAAACTACAAATTTTGGTATCCCTTCGACATTACATGCTATACACTGGTATCTGAGAGTAGATAGAGGTTAATATTGCTATGGACTAATTGTAATTTTAAATGTGCATGGTTTTAACTAATATTTTCAGAAAATGATATAATTTCATGAAAAGATATTACAGACAATAGGCTATTTTAAAACCATATGTGCCCCAAATAGCAAATTTAACTCTGTAAAAGTGAAATGAAACAAAATTTAAAACTCAAAAGTTAAGAAGACATCTATATGATTATGACAATAAACATAAATCAGCCAACTATAGAGTAAAATACACAAAATTAGGGATCATTACTATTTTGTTAACAGTTAAAATAAGAAAACATATAATTATATCTTCTAAAAAGATGAAAGATAGGTTGAGAGAATTCATAGATGTAATGCTTTGATTATTTAAAAATCAGCAAAAAGCAATTAAATTTATTGAAGTAAAAAAGCTAGAAAAGAACAAAACATATCCAAGAAAACTGTAAGGAATAAAAATAATAACCAAGGGAGGAATTAGTGTATTTAAATAAATAGAAAAAAGCGTAATTTACATAGGAACCAAGAACTGAAAGTTAGAAATAAGTAAAATAGTTATAGATTCTAAGGCCTACCATAAGCCTAAAATAATTAGGACGTTGTGGTATAGGGTAATGATAGATATACACATCATTAGAATAGAACAGAGAATCTAGAAATAAACCTGAACCCATATAGTTAACTTATTTTCAATGTAGGTACAACATATTTCATTAAGGGCAAAGATAGACTTTACAACAAATGGTGCTAGAATGAGTAAAAATATTCAGGGCAAAATTAACTAGAAATAAATGGGCACACCATTTATATAAATTAACTTAAAATTAATCTAAATTTTAAAGTATAAAATTTATTAAAAACTCTAAATTTATTTAAAACATAATACACTTGAATGTATTATATTTTATTATTTATTAATGTTGTGAATTTCTTATTGTACCTAATTCATAAATTTAACTGTATCAAAGGTATGTATGTATAGAAAAATGTACATAGCATGCATAGGGTCTGGACTATCAATGGTTTCATACCTCTCCTGGAAGTCTTGTAATATATCCTCTACAGATAAGGGGGGATTACTCTATGATATATAAATGGCTTTGAAGCTATGAAACCTTTGACACTACAGCTCATCAATCCCAAACAAATATATATGCACATGTATGCACATGCTTGCACCTGCACCCACATAAAAACACAAATATATACAAGAACAATTACAATAAAGGTTTTAAATGTCAATCTAATTAATAGTTAATATATCCTAGTAGTTATTAAAGAATGATTATGCTTTGAATAAGTATAGTTTATTCTAGAAATACGCTGATAATAGAAAATAAATTAATACTTTCAAAATATTCAAAGTTATAAGGAAAAGCCGGCCGTGGTGGCACACACTTGTAATCCCAGTACTTTGGGAGGTGGAGACTGGAGGATCTGGGTTCGCGGCCAGCCTCAGCGCTCTCTCTCTCTCTCTCTCTCTCTCTCTCTCTCTCTCAACCTAGTGAGGCCCTCCGCAACTTCGTGAGACCCTGTTTCAAAATAAAGCATAAAAAAATAGGGCCGGGGGTGTAGCACGGAGGTAGAATGCCTCTGGGTTCAATCCCCAGTACCGCAAAAAAAAAAAAAAAAGTTATAAGGAAAGAATACCATAGTTCTATTTATATGATTGTGAAAAATTGATTTAAAAAATAGAAATACTTAATAGAGATAAAACTCAGAGATATATGATGAAAAAATACTTTTTAATGTATTTTAAAAAGCTTTCATTGCTAAGTTACATCATTGTATTTAATGGAAAAATAATATACTTTTCCTTAATGCTAAGGAAAAATCAAGGTTGTCTATTGTAATACCATTTTAATTCATAATCTTTCTGAATTAATACTAATATAATAATATTGAAAGTTGACAGTATTAATATAAAGGAAAATAAATTATCTGCAATAGTATCTATTGACTTTCTTGAAAATTTAAGAGAAACACTCATAATATTTCACACTTAATTATAAAATTCAATTGTCAGTTAAAGTATATTAAAATCAATAGAAATTTAGAGAGAAAATAAGTAAAGCATACTTCTGTCATATGATGGATTTGGTGGAAAAGGATGAACTGCTATCCCTCTCTGAGCTTTAGATATTATGGAGAAAATGTATAAAAATGTTTTATAATTAAATAGTAAAATTGCAAAGAAAAATAAACAATTCAGGGAGCTAGAAATTCAGAAATAAAATAAGAATGATATGGGAAATCAGACGTTCTCTTATACTAAGTTAGATATAGATGCAGAGGGCCATGAGCCACTGCGCATGGCAGCTGAAGCCAGGGATAATAGACTTACTTACCTTCTTCACAGTGTAGAACAAAATAAACCCCACCCAGAATCTTTGAGGAGCAACAAGGAACCTTTACCTTATAATGTATTTTAAGTAAAGAACAAAAAATATAGAAGGAAAAGAAAGTTAAAGATAAAAATATGCCAAAAGAACAAAAATATACAAAACAAACAAAAACCAAGGTTTTCCCACACAAAGAAAACAAATTGCAAATAAAAGTTCAAACTACCTGCTTGAATTATACAAGGTGTAAAACTTTATAGAAAGAGGAACTATTAAAAAGCTGTTGTGCCGGGCATGGTGGCGCACGCTTGTAATCCCAGTACTT
Organism: Glis glis; assembly: GCA_004027185.1. Taxonomy (NCBI): domain Eukaryota; kingdom Metazoa; phylum Chordata; class Mammalia; order Rodentia; family Gliridae; genus Glis; species Glis glis. The sequence goes on from PVJS01048400.1 coordinate 12,304, forward strand.
TGGGAGGCGGAGACCGGAGGATCCGGGGGTTCGCGGCCAGCCTCAGCACTCTCTCTCCCTGTCTCTCTCTCTCCCTGTCTCTCTGTCTGTCTGTCTCTCTCTCCTTAGTGAGGACCTCTGCAACTTTGTGAGACCCGGTTTCAAAACTAAAGTATAAAAAATAGGGCCGGGGGCGTAGCGCGAAGGTAGAACACCCCTGCCTTCAATCCCCAGTACCGCAAAAAAAAAGCTGTTGTCATTTGAAGTAATACCAAAGTACTTTCACAATTTAGGATATGTAAGACATAAATAAGCCATCTTCACTCACAATAAAGAAAAACAAATACATAAGAACACAAAATTAACAACCATATAGAAATATCAGTTAATAGAACAAAGGAAATATTCAGGACCTATATAATATAAAATAATATTAATTTATGAAAAATTCTCAAAGAGAAAAAAGAAACAAAGAACAAATTAAGAGAATAATTTGATGTAAGAAGCTATATTAAAAATATCCAAGCAGGAATTCTCACAATGAAAAAGAAAATGCTGAGATAAAATAATGGGTGAGCCAGGCAAGGTGTCACACATCTGTAATCCCAGTACTTAGGAGGCTGAAATGGGAGGATCCCAGGTTCAAGGACAGCCTCAACAATGTAGCAAGACTCTGTAACCTAGTAAGACCCTGTTTCAGAAATAAAATAAAAAAGGACTCAGGGTGTAGATTGGAGGTAGAATACTCCTGAGTTCAATCCCCAGTACCACACACATACACAAAGGGTAAACTATGAGATATGTTATAGACAATAAGTGATGTGGTATGCAAATGTAGAGAATAGAATGATACAGAATATGTCACAAAGACAAACATTTTTTATATTATGAAGTGCTTAAAAGATATAGAGAATAGTTCAAAAATTTCTGAAATAATTTTAAATAAGAATTAGAGGATGAAATGAAACTGGGATAGTAATATCCAAAAAAGTTTACGGAGAAATTTTCAAAACTAATTAAAATTTGAATCTTCAGATTCAGGAAGAACTATAAATAAAAATCATATATCTTATAGATGGAGAAAAATGCATATTCAAGGAAAACGAAGAGAACATGTGTGTGGGTCTATCAGTTTGTCTATCCTAAAAGGAGTAAATGTTAAATTGGAAACATTCTTCAGCAACAACAAATTTATCAGATTAGTAAGGAAATAATTCTTAATATTGATGTCTGTATACATCCCAACTATCATTCCAGAGGTAAAAGGTAAAATCAAAATAGTCTCATAAATAAATAAATAAATAGACTTCTCAAATGCTAAGTAACTTTACAATTCACAGGTCCTCGCTTGTTATAGTTAGATATAAAATGTGTCCTAAAGAACTCATTTATTAATGTTTGGAGCTGATGTAATTGAGTCATGAGGGTTGTAATTCCAGCAGTGGATAAATCCATTAGAATGGATTTATCTGGGTGGTGACGAGTGACCCAAGCCTTTAGGGTGTGGCTGGAGGGGGTGGATCCCTGGGGGTGCAGCCTTGGGAATTATATATATGGTTCCTCCTCCCCCATTCTCTTTCTAGCTTTTGGCCTCCATGATGTGAGCACAACCCACGTGCTTTCCTTCTTTCTGCCTCCCGTCTCCATGCTCTGACATCTTCTGTCCCCAGCCTCACATGGACTGAACCCAAAACCTTAAGAAAATAAATCTTTCCTCTAAGTTATGTGATCAATAGTTTAGATTATAGCTTCAAGAATGCTGACCAGAACATCACTAAAAGAGTTTTAAGTGTTTTAATAAGAAAGAATAATGACACACAAGATGCAATGGCAAAAATAAAATCAGATCAAATATTGGTAAATTTAATTGTTATGATTTTCTAGGTTAACATACATACCATAACCTGAACTAATATATCTGATCATGTGGAATTGATATATGTATTAAACTGATAGAATTAAAAGAGTAAATTTACAAATTTATAATTATATTTGGAAAAAACCCTACCTATTAATAGACCAAATGCTCAAAATTTTGTAAGATAAACACTTTTAATTGAGTAGACATATAGAGGATATTTATCACACAAATAATGATTAAGAATGTGGGCTTTACAACCATGAATCCACTGAGAAAGAAATCCAGAAAACAATTGCATTCACAATAACCTCAAAACCAATCAAATACCTAGGAATAAATCTAACCAAGAAAGTAAAAGACCTCTACAATGAAAATTATAAAACACTGTAGAAAGAAATTCAGGAAGATCTTAGAAGATGGAAAGATCTCCCCTGCTCTTGGATAGGCAGAATAAATATTATCAAAATGGCCATTCTACTAAAAGTAATCTACAGAGTCAATGCAATTCCTGTCAAAATACCAATGTATTTTGACCTAGAAAATTTCACGGACCTAGAAAAAATGATCATAAATTTCATATGGAGAAACAAAAGACCCAGAATAGCCAAGGCAATTCTCAGCAATAAGAACCATGCAGGAGGCATCACAATCCCTGACTTCAAATTATACTATAGAGCTATAGTAATAAATGGAACAGAGGCCGGGCGTGGTGGCGCACGCTTGTAATCCCAGTACTTTGGGAGGCGGAGACCGGAGGATCTGGGTTCGCGGCCAGCCTCAGCGCTCTCTCTCTCTCTCTCTCTCCCTTTCTCTCTCTCTCTTTCTCTCTCTCTCTCTCTACCTAGTGAGGCCCTCCGCAACTTCGTGAGACCCGGTTTCAAAATAAAGTATAAAAAATAGGGCCGGGGGCGTAGCACGGAGGTAGAAC
>PVJS01048401.1:0-15068 GCA_004027185.1 Glis glis
AAAAAAAAAAAAAAAAAAAAAAAAAAAAAATATATATATATATATATATATATATATATAAATAATTACTTCACACTTTCTAGGTTCTTAACTGTTAAAATCCCATTAAATTTTGACAAATATCCCTGGGATAGTTCATGAAAACATCCAAATGGGACTACTATAACTAGGGAATGAGTTCTCTAATGATGAGAGCTATCAAATGATTTTTTACCTTTCAGCTGAACTGAAAGCATCTCTAGAGACAGATGATGATCTTGTATTTCCAACACTGCTAGCATGAGATCGCCTTCCTTTCGCTGAAGGAGTATCTAGTGGTATCTCTCCCAAACCCTGTAAGTAAATACAAAGAAAGGCAGTGTGAGAAAAAACTTAAAACTAATAGTGAAATAACTTACACAATGCAATTTTTAAAGTAATCCTGATAAAATATTTTAAGCATTTAAAAAATCTGAATACTGATGCTTTAAAGGTATAGGACACATAAAATTCCTTGTGATTAGTAGTAAATTAACAAATAGGTAACTAGTAGGAAATTATATACTGGCTTGTTAACAAATTATTTAAAAGTTGTTTTGGGGGCTGGGGATGTGGCTCAGTAGTAGAGTGCTTGCCTGGCATGTATGAGGCCCTGGGTTCAATCTCCAGCACTGCAACAAACATTTATTTTCAAGGCCTGATACCATATATGCCTACTTTGTACTGTAGTTGTACTTTAGTAGATGTACTCCATATGAATAGCAAAGAAATTTTCCAAGAAGTAATTATTTCTATCCTTTGCTTTTAGAGTTGTCAATAAAACAAACTTTTCTGCATACCTTTTGCCGTAAGTTTTTAACAGTTTCCTTAATATAAGGCAAATCTTTAGATGGGACATATTTCTCAAGCATTTTTTCAAAGTTAGGATGACACATCATGAGGAAAAGCATTTTTCGACCATAATACCTACGGAGAGTAGAAAAATACGTACCTAAGTTTACATGTATTAATGAGCTCAGTTTCTGTCCTTAAATACATTTTTTTTCAGTAGAAAAAAACTATCAACATCAAGATTACCATCCCCATTTTAAGTAAGACACTGGAGTGTGGACACACTGAATATACTAAACAGTATAAGATTCTCCTCCAATACTTGCCCCCTTTTAAAATCATTATAGCTTAAATTTTTTTCAGCTATGTGTCAGATGGAAAGCAAAAAGTTCTATTTTTCAAGCAGCACAGGGTCCATATTCAAGGCTGGCATTTGGTAGAATTGTGAGTTCGGAGAAATTTATCTCTGTCCTGCACTCCTTACTCATCGACCTTTTGCTGCTCACCTGCTGTCCAGATGTTTGGGCCTGAGTCAACCTTTCTATTTCCTGTGCTTCTGACCCTATCTCTCTTCTTCCCTAGCCCAAACTTACCTGGATTCTAGTTCTTCAAAATCCTATTCTCTACTTAAAATACACCCAAGGTTAGATGATTTTGGTTGTTATGTTATTAAATAATGTGATAAAATCCATACTAGTTTTTTATTTTTTAATTAAAAAAATTTTTTTTTTGCGGTACCGGGGATTGAACCCAGGGGCGTTCTACCTCCGCGCTACACCCCCGGCCCTATTTTTGATACTTTTATTTTGAAACCAGGTCTCACGAAGTTGCGGAGGGCCTCACTAGGTAGAGAGAGAGAGACACACAGGGAGAGAGAGAGAGCTGAGGCTGGCTGCGAACCCGGATCCTCCAGTCTCCGCCTCCCAAAGTACTGGGATTACAAGCGTGCGCCACCACGCCTGGCCTAGTTTTTTATTTTTAATTTTTGTGGCACTGGGGATTGAACCCAGGGGTACTGTACCTCTGAGCTATACCCCCAGGTCTTTTTATTTAGTTTAGTTTAGATTATCATCAGTTTATTATAATTTTTTTTTTTTTTTGCGGTACTGGGGTTTGAACCCAGGGGTATTCTCACTCTGAGCTCCACCCCCAGCCCTATTTTTTATTCCTTATTTTGAAACAGGGTCTCACTAAGTTGCGGAGGGCCTCACTGAATAGCTGAGGCTGGCTTTGAACCTGTGATCCTCCTGTGTCAGCCTCCCAAGTACTGGAATTACAAGCGCGCGCCAACGCACCCTGCTCATTGGTTTATTATAAAACAGAGACATGGAAATTATTTACATGATGAAAGAGTTCAGATCTTCAGTGGAATGGGCAGCATCACATGATGCCATTTTACAATAGTGATTTATTTCAGTTTCCAAGAATGTCACCATCTCTAAGTAAGAAATAATCCTTGTCATCTAGAACGACTTTGATGCCTCTATATTATAGGAGAAGAACTTTATCTCCAACTTTTGGGCTACCTGGAATTTTCTGAAGCACAGTGCCACCTTTGGTCACAGTTCTGGCATCACTCCTTTCAATCGACACTTGGTCAAAGAAAGAAAGAAACTTTCTAAATGCTTGTCTTGCCCTGACCTGTGCCGCCAAAGCTAGGACTCTGCTCTCACGCCGCCGCCACCACATGGTGGCCTGCAATCCAGCCCTCAGGACACATGAAAAGCTTATTTTTTATTTTGAAACAGGGTCTCTGAGGCTGGCCTTGAATCTTCATGTCTCAGCCTCCCAAGTACTAGGATTACAGGTGTGCACCACCACACAGGGCTTATTTTTTATTTTGAAACAGGGTCTTGCTAAATTATCAAATTACCACATTCTGGCCTTGAAAGTGGGATCTTTCTGTCTCAGCCTCCCAAGTACTGGGATTATAGGCCTATGACACCACAGTTGGCTCGGAGTAGTTTTTTTATATTTATTAATTTAAAATAATCCTTTTAGGGAAACAACTTACATCAAAATATCATTCTAATGGTGGAAATTCAGATATCATGAAAGTACACATTGCAGATTTTAAGGACAGAGATGTCTTATATAGTACCTCACAATAATACCACATTATTATTCTTCACAGAGGCCTGGCTCTAAAATCAATTACAGTTCTACTTTTGCTTACAATTTTGAATATAATGGGACTAGAAGAATCAGAAGACAGGCTTTTGTGGGAGCAGGGTTTGGGATGATCTTAGGATCCTCTATATCAATCATATCCCTTCATATGTCAGGAAATTGCAGAAAGGGAGTTGATATCAGAGAATAAACATTAACTCTCCTCATAACTAGAATAAGATCTACAACTGTGCAGGTAAGTAACTCATAATCAGCTATAGTTTCAATGACATTTCTGATTTTTAGCCTAGAATATTAAAGACTATAGACACCAAAAGGCCCAACAACATGGGAAAGGCTAAAACAAACAAATAAGCAAACAAACAGGCACAAAATGTATGAAATATTAACTCAAAAATTATTTGAACCATTTTATAATTTTAAAACTTTAAACAAGAATCTAACAAATGACAAAATAGATTAGAATTACTATGCCATTAAAGAAAGGTTTAGTATGGACTGGGGATGTAGCTCATTGGTAGAGTGCTTGCCTAGCATATGTGAAGCCCTGGGTTCAATTCCCAGTACAAAAAATATAAAAAGAAAGTTTTAGTAAAGATGCACACAAAATAACCATTAATAGTCTGTTGTTCCTAATTAGTTTGTGATCTAACTCTCTTAAATTTATTTAAACATTAATGTGGTAGGCAGAACTTCTTTTCTTTCTTTTTTTTTTTTTGGTACTGGGGATTGAACCCAGAGGCATTCTACCTCCAAGCTACACTCCCAGTCTGATTTTTATCTTTTATTTGGAAATGGTCTCACTAGGTTACTGAGACCCTTGCTAAGTTGTCAGGGCTGGCTTTGAACCTGTGATCTTCCTGTCTCAGCCTCCCAAATACTGGGATTATAAGCGTGCGGCACCACACCTGGCTAGAACTTCTTAAAATGGTTCCCCAAGGATGTCTTAGGGGGAATCCCTAAAACTTGAATCCCTAAATATTGTGAATATGATATTATGCTGGGGTTATGTTATATGACACAGTTGACCTTAAGATACAAAGATGATCCAGATGGACCTAATCTGATCAAATGAGCCCTTAAAAGCAGAGTGTTTAGTGGCTGGTTGCAGAAGAGGACGTCAGAGAGATTCTAGGCATTAGGAGAACTCAATATGCTGTTGCTGGCTTGAAGATGGAGGAGGGCAGTGTGAGAAGGAATGCTGGAGAGAGGACCCTCACTGATAGCCAGCAAGCAAATCAGACCTTAGTATGATTTCTTAGTCACATGAAACTGAATTTGGCCAACAAACTGAGTAAGTCTGGAAGTAAATTCTCCCCAAAGAGCCCAGCACTGCACCTTGAGTTTGGTCTTGTGGGAACCTGAGCAGGTAAATAAGTTGATCTATGCCAAATTTCTAACTTAAAGCACTGTATGCTAAATAATTTATACTGCCGTAAGCTGTAAAATTTATGGCAATTTTTTTATATGGCAATAGAAAAATATATTTACTTTCTGTATTAGCTTTTGGTATAATGAATCCCACAAGATTAACTCCACTTAACTAAAGTAATGGACTAATTTGTTTTAACAATGTTAAAAATTTTTAGTCTTCTTTAATCTTTTTTTTTGTGTGTGTGTGTGGTACTGGGGATTAAACTCAGGGGCATTCTACATCTGAGCTATACCCCCAGCCCTTTTTATTTTTCTTATTTTAAACAGGGTCTTGCTAAATTGCTGAAGCTGTCCTCAAACCTGTGATTCTCTTTCTCAGCCTCCCAAGTACTGGGATAACAGATGTGTGCCCCCAAACCTGGTTTATAGTCTTCTTTAATCTTTAGGAATTCAGGATCCTCTCCTCTTTTTTTTGTGTGTGTGGTACTGGGGAACCCAGGGGCATTTTACCTCCGAGCTACACCCCCAGCCCTATTTTTTATTCTTTATTTTGAGACGGTCTCACTAAGTTGCGGAGGACCTCACCAAGTAGCCGAGGGTGGCCGCAAACCTGCGCTTCTCCTGTCTCAGTCTCCCAAGTACTGGCATTACAAGCGTGCGATACCATGCCCAGCTTCCTCACCTTTTTTTAAAGTTATCTTCATATATTATTGCCATAAAATTTTAAATTTCATATAGGACGTTACTGGTCAGCTCGTTCAACTTTCCTAATCTTATTTATTTTTTATTTATTTTTTTTGGCAGTACTGGTGATTGAACCCAGGGGCATTCTACTTCCGAGCTACAACCCTGGCCCTATTTTTTATTCTTTATTTTGAAACAAGGTCTCACTAAGTTGCAGAGGGCCTCACTAAGTAGCCTCGAATTCGAATCCTCTGGTCTCAGCCTCCCAAGTACTGGGATTACAATCATGCACCACCACACTCAGCTCAACTTTCCTAATTTTATAAACAAGGAACAGATTAACAAAAGTTAAGTAACGTGCTAAAGGGCAAACAGTGATGTAGACTAGAAATTTAACCTTGGTCTCTGACTAAATCTAAAACTTTTATCACCACCACAGGTATTTTACTATCCACATCCTAATTAATTTACCATCTCTTGATGATTGTTCTCAACCATCATAAAATTGTTCTTCAAGTATAACCATCAAAAATTCATGGAGTTTTCTAAGTGTAAAATTTCATTTTTCAGGGGATAATCTATTGCTATGTGTTATTCCTGTATTTTTCACATGTACCTATTTCCTTGATTTTTATCTGACTGCTTGGAAAAAATACCACTTTCTCCTAAACGCATTACCTTACAGTTACCCACAATGCAGTTCTTCTGTTACTTTTCTGCCCACTCATAGTCTTGTGTCATTTTCCTGAAGTTCATCCCTGTGACTTGGCATCTCACTACCCAGAAGTATGTAGTGTCATCTGTAAATTTGGAGAATTCACTGTGCACTCCCTCAAGATCATTTACAAACTGGTTAAATAAAACCATCCACAGCACCAATCCCTGGGACCCTACTTTTCCATTTAGAAAAATGTTCATTCGTTTTTAACCTGTTTCCTACTTCTAAGCCCTTTTATGAACAGTGAATATTATTAGCAGCTATTCACCTGGTTTCTTGTGAGCTATCTTGAGCAAACTTAGCAGCAGCTGGTAATAAACGTTCAGCCATATCCTTTGTTCCAGATAAAATACGTTCTGGTTCCATAAATTCTACTACATCTGATAAGTGCTGGGCTGTACATCTTCTTACTGCAATGTGTAAATGGCTACCAAAAAAAAAAAAGACCAATTAAAACTAAATTGATGTATAAACTATTTTCTAAAGAGAGATCTTAAATTTAAATGATTAAACAGCTCCTCAGTAATCAACCTGGTAGGCTAAAAGGATAAATTATTTGCATCAGTTATTCCTCCCCAAGAAGTTAAAAACAAATTCACAATCACTAGCATTTATTTAGTTTCAGACTTCTGAATGTAAGTCATATTATTAGAATAACAATATTATGATTCCTATTATGCTTAGCATGTAATATGACTTTTATCACTTAAGAAATATTTAAGGTTTTTTGACTGAAATAATACTGAAATGTGTTTTTCTCTCCTATACCAAGAATTGCAAGCCATTTCATTTTTAGTTTAAGTACATTTCAGGATTATTTTGAACATTACCTTTGACCTCCATTGATAAGAGAAATGACTGCACGTGCAGGAGTTACATTATTAACCATAGCTCTCAATGCTTTGTCAACATCTTCTCTTATAAATGTGTTAGATTCTCCAGCCTTGTGCAACAAAACTTTTACTGTCGTGTCTAGTTCTTGATCCATGCTCTTTTTCAGATAAGTGAAAAGATCACTCAAACAGACCACAGCAGCACGAGAAACTCCAGAGCGCAAATTTTTCACCTAAAAAATTTTCCAAAACATACATTTTGCTGATATTATGCAAGAAAATCAGTAATAATGACTTCAAAATGAGTTTGGGAATTAAAGTAACAAATATTACTATGCATTATTCTATGTCCTAAAAATCAACATGTAGAAAAAAATTTTTTTAAAGTTGCTAATTAAGATATGGTCTACTTTACATACAAGCCTATCATATAGTTCAAGGCTGTTTAAAAATTTTAAAGGTCAAATAAGTATGGTACATTTATTCCTTGTTATTTAAACAATAGTATCTGAAAAATAAGTTTACCTCTTGAACTACAGCAAAATTTGTTTCATGCAACTTCGTGTTCAATATCTCAGAATGAAAAGCAGCTAAACATCTAATAAAATTCAGTCCCTCAATTTTCTTCTCCCTATAGTAGGAAGAAATGACAAAATCATTTATGAAATAGAGTTCAATGGGAACAGGGTCTCAAATATCTTCTTTTTTGTGTGTGGAATATTGCCAATGAGGAGAACTTATCTATTTTCCCTTATAATTTAGAAATCTCAAAGAAAAACATGTAAAGATCTTTTAAGACTCAAAACCACTACTGAAGAGCCATGCATAGTGGTGCATGCCTGTAATCCCAGTACTTGGGTGGCTAAGGCAGGAGGACTGCAGATTTGAGGCCAGCCTCAGCGAACCTGAGATCCTCCTATCTCAGCCTCCCAAGTACTGGATTACGGGCATGTGTCACCATGCCTGGCTGAGATACTATATATATTCTTGAGTTCTTTGTGGAGCTCTCTCCTCTCTGACATTCTGTCCTGCAAACTCTAGCTGCTTTAATCAACCCCCAAATATCCAACTCCATATCCATCTCTGCTGGTATCTGTCTGTTTTCCTGCACACTGAGCGGTGACCTAGACACTCTCTCCAGGAGGTAACCTGGAGCAATTATAGGGCTCCTCTTGTTTGTTTCCAGTCTCTCAGGGATCACTGTCTTTCATTACCTAGTAGATGATATCTTTGAAACCACTGTTTCAGCTGGGCATGGTGGCACATACCTGTAGTCCCTGTGCTTGGGAGGCTAAGACAGGAGGATCAGAGGTTCAAGGCCAGTTTAAGAGTTATCTCTGAGCCAGTCAGTGGTGCACGCCTGTAATACCACTACTTGGAAGGCTGACACACGAGAATCAAGTCAAGACCAGCCTTGACAACTTATTGAGACCCTGTCAAAAAAAAGGCTAGGGGTGCAGCTCAGTGGTAGAGTGTCCCATGGTTCGATTTCCAGTAATGGAAAAAAAAAGTTATTTTGGGCTAAGTTAAATTGAAAATGTCTATGAGCATCCAAATGAAAGTGTCAAGCAGGCAGTTGGGTTACTACTTCTGTGCAAAGTTTAAGAAGATACCAGGATCCTGGTACTAGGGATTGAACCCAGAGGCATTCTACCTGCAAGCTCTACCCCCAGCCTGATTTTATTTCTTATTTGGAAACAGGGTCTCACTAGGTTGCCAAGAGTCTTGTTAAGTTGCCAAGGCTGGCTTTGAACCTGAGATCCTCCTGTCTCAGCCTCCCAAGTACGGAGATTACAAGTGTGCACCACCACGCCCAGCTCAGATATATATTTCTTTTTTCCTATGTGGTACTGTGGATTGAATTCAGCTGCATTCTACCTCTGGGTTATACCCCAGGCCTATTTTATTATTTTTTAGTTTGAAACAGGGTCTCATTAAGTTGCGGAGGACCTCACTAAGTAGCTGAGGCTGGTTGCAAACCTGTGATCCTCCTTTCTCAGCCTTCCAAGTGCTGGAATTACAAGTGTGCGCCACCACCCCTGGTTCAGATATACATTTTTAAAAAATCAGGTTCTTTTTTTTTGCAGTACTGGGCATTGAACCCAGGGACATTCTACCTCCAAGCTACACCCCCAACCCTAGTTTTTTATTCTTTATTTTGAAACAGGGTCTCACTAAGTTGCAGAGGGCCTCATTAAGTAGCTGAGGCTGGCCGCAAACCCAGATCCTCCAGTCTCAGCCTCCCAAGTACTGGGATTACAAGCATGCGCCACCACGCCCGGCAGAGAATGGAAATTTAAAGCCATCTGAATCAAAGAAGTCATTTAGGGTCAGCAAACTATGGCTCATGGGCCAAATCTGACCCCATCACGTTATTTTCACATTATTTATTTGTGGTACTAGGAATTGAACCCAGTGGCGTTCTACCTCTTTTTTTTTTTTTTGGCAGTACTAGGGATTGAACCCAGGGGGATTCTACCTCCGAGCTACACCCCCAGCCCTATTTTTATTCTTTATTTTGAAACAGGGTCTCATTAAGTTGTTGAGGGCCCCACTAAGTAGCTGAGGCTGACCACAAACCCAGATCCTCCTGTCTCAGCCTCCCAAGGATTGGGATTACAAGCGTGTGCCACCACACCTGGCCAGTGGCGTTCTACCTCTAAGCTACACTCCCAGTCCTTTTTTTTTTCTTTTTGTAGTACTGGGGATTGAACCCAGGGGCATTCTACCACTGAGCTACATCCCAGCCCTATTTTTTATCTTTATTTTGAAACAGGGTCTCACTAAGTTGCAGAGGGCCTCACTAAGTAGTTGAGGCTGGCCAGGAACCTGCGATCCTCCTGTCTCAGACTCCCAAGTACTGGGATTATAAGCATGTGCCACCACGCCTGGCTCTCCCAGTCCTTTTAAAAAAATTTTTTTTTGAAACAGGGTCTTGCTATGTTGCTGAGTCTGCGATCCTCCTGTCTCAGCCTCCCAAGTACTGGGATTACAGGCATGTACCACTATGTCCAGCTCAAGGTTTTTGATTAAAAATTTACAAAAGCCTTTGGAACTTAGTTTTAAGTTAAGGATAGTTAACCTACCAATCTTCATCAGCTAAAAGTCTTAGGGCTTCTGTCAGTGCTATTTCTGGTTTGGAAAATGGACGTAGTTCTGATGAATCCATTATTTCTGGACTATGAGTGACAGAAGGCATTCTTTCTTTATACTGAGGAATGGCTCCAGATGTTTCACCTAAAACAAAACATATTAAATAAAGCATGAGATAACCCTGATACAAAGGATACAAATGATATTCTGACTACAGATATCATGAATATTTCTTTTTTTTTTTTGGTGGTATTGGAGATATAATTCAGGGACGCTCTACAACTGAGATATATCCCCAGTCCGTTTTATATTTTGAGACAGGGTCTCACTATGCCCAGGATGGCCTTGAAATTGCAATCCTCTTGCCTCAGTCTCCTGAATTGATGGACTTTTAGATAGACTCTGTTTAAAAAAAAAAAAAGGGGCTGGGGTGTGGCTCAGAGATAGAATGTCCCTGGATTCAATCCCCAGTACCAAAAAATAGAAAAAGAAAAAAGAAAACCATAACCCCAGAAACCAAAGTTATTTTAAAATTTTTGATAATAATTTTTACATTCAAAATTGCTAACAAATTCCACTTAATATAAATATATAAGCTGGGCATGGTAGCACATGCTTTTAATCCCAGTACTTGGGAAGCTGAGCCAGGAGGACTGCAGGTTCGCAGCCAGCCTCAGAAACTTAGTGAGACTCTGTTTCAAAATAAAAGAATAAGATCGAGCTGGGAGTGTAGCTCGGAGGTAGAATGCCTCTGTGTTCCAGCCCCAGCACCATAAAAAAATAAAAAAAAATATATATGGTTTTTCAGTCATGGATCGTAACAACGTCTAGATTTAAGAGTTAAAAGAATCAATATAATCTCATTTTGTGAAAACATGTGGATATATACTTGTTTTACTATACACCTGACAATTAAAAAAATGAAGCTATTTGGCATCTATACATTGGTCCTGGAGATTGAACCCAGACGCATTCTACTTCTGAGCTACATCCCCAGCCCTATTTTATTTTATTTATTTTTTTCGTGGTACTGGGGACGGAACTCAGGGACATTCTACCTCTGGGCTACACCCCCAGACCTATTTCATTTTTTATTTGGAAACAGGGTCTTGCTAAGTTGCTGACAGCCTAAATTGCTGAGGCTGGCCTCAAACCTGTGATCTTCCTGTCTCTTCCTGTCTCAGCCACCCAAGTACTGAGATTATAGTACCGCAAAAAAAAAAAAAAAAAAAGAAGCCATTGCACATGCCTGTAAACCCAGTACTTGGGAGGATGAAATAGGAGGATTGCAGGACAACCTCAGCAATGTAGAGAGACTCTCAGCAACCTAGCAAGACCCTGTTTCAAAACAAAAAGTATAAAGGGCTGGGGTGTAGCTCAGAGGTAGAATGCCCTTGGTTTCAATCCCCAGTGCCAAAAAATGTTACTGGGCCATGCAAACTGCATTGTTGTGTGTCAACATAGTTCATTCAGTTCATTCTTAGTAATATAGCACCCTTAGTTAAATCATATCACACCAGCTTTAGAATATTCCTAGATAAAAACATACCATAATGCAAATTCTACTTACTTTCAGATGCTGTTTTCTCAGTTCCTGTATGTTTCATTCGTTCCCAGGGATTCTGTTCTTTCTTTTCACAATCTTTAACATCAAAAAGTTCCTTTTCTTCTTTTCTTTTCTGTCTCAACTTGTCATAGGTAGATTTTGAAATAGAAATTTTAGTCTGCATGAAAAAGTTGAACAATTTTAGTCTGCATGAAAAATCTGTAAGTATTCAGGGAATTTGACATTTAAAATATCTTCATCTCTGATAACTGTATATATGTAATTCAATATATATACAAAATAAACTATATATTTCTTTATATATAGCTTTATTTTAGGATATCCTTATTTTAGGAATCCTAAAATCTAATATAAATATATAGTGCTAATATCCAATTAAGTTTGTGCCTAAGGATATCGATCTGTTACTACTTGAATGTACCCTAGAAAATTATTGCCATATATGTTTAGAAAGTACATTACAGCATAATACTATGTACTCTATCACCAGTGGGAAAAGAGAATAATCTAGCATTTAAATAATTAAGAATCAGAAATTTCAATTATACCAACAAGATTAAAATTTTTAATCAAAATACTTTTACCATCCTATATCGGATACACACAAAACAATGAAATTATAAGCTAAAATTTACCCTAATAATTCATAAATAACCTTACATCTTTATCATTTTCAACATCAAGATAAGATGGAATACTTTGGACTGCTCTTCCATAAATCCCTGATGGTGGTTCAATAGTTTGTTTAACTGAAAATGTATCTCCATTTTCCACAGAAGATATCACTGGTTGACTGCAGGTTGCTGGTGCTGAATTTGGAATTCCAAATACACCTGGAATCAACCACCATCCAATAGTCATTAAGTCTTTACACAATGACACTCTGGATAACAAAGTTTAAGACAAAGTTAAGGCATTCAAGATGCAAACAATATAGTAAGATGTTAAATAATTATAAAATGAGCCGGGCATGGTGGCCCATGCTTATAATTGCAGTATTTGGGAGGCTGAGACAGGAGGATCACAGGTTCACGGCCAGCCTCAGCTACTTAGTAAGGCCGTCTGCAACTTTATGAGACCCTGTTTCAAAATAAAAATTGAAACAGGGCTGGGGGTGTAGCTCAGAGGTAGAATGCCCCGGGTTCCATCCCCAATACAAAAAAAAAAAAAAATATATATATATATAATATACAAAATATATAATATACAAAAAATATAAAATATATATAATATATATATAATATACAAACAAATACCCTAACAGGACAATAATATAAGAAGTGCCAGAAAGCAGTTCATGTTAATACAAGTGAGACACCATTTTTGTGTGTGTGTGTGTGTGTGTGTGTGGTACTGGGGATTGAACCCAGAGGCATTCTACCTCTAAACTACACCCTCAGCCTGATATTATTTATTTGGAAACACAGTCTTACTAGGTTGCTGAGAGCCTTGCGAAGTTGCCTAGGCTGGCTTTGAACCTGTGATCCTCCTGTGTCAGCCTCCCAAGTACTGGGATTATAAGTGTGCGCCACCACACCAGGCTTTTATTTTTTATTTTGACACAGGGTCTCACTAAGTTGCTGAGGGCCTTGTTAAGTTGCTGAGGCTGGTCTCAAACCTGAGATCTTCCTGTCTCAGCATCCCAAATACTGGGATTACAAATGTGAGCAACCACACCCAGCTTCAATTTGTTATCTTTTAAAAAAGAAGTTCTGCCGGGCACTTGTGGCCAGCCTCAGCTACTTAGTGAGGCCCTCTGCAACTTAGTGAGACCCTGTTTCAAAATAAAGAATAAAAAATAGGGTTGGGGGTGTAGCTTGGAGGCAGAATGCCCCTGGGTTCAATCCCCAGTACCACACACAAAACAAAGGTTCTGTTTAATACTTGAATCACTCTTTCCTTCATTGACATGCTTTGATTATGTGTACAGAACACATACAATTAAAAAGCTAAGTAACTTTGAAATACCTTTTCCGACAACTACTACTGATTCTTCTGATAAGGTATTTGTGTATGCAAAGTCAAAACTGGAAATTTGCTGTGAATTTGATGATGACCTTGTAAATCCTAATAAGAAAGAAAGAAAAAAGGGACACTTTAAAATGCTTACTTACTACATAGTATTTTAGGATATTATAACATGGTCTTTGAAAATTGAAAACTTATTTCATACAAAGAATTTGTAGTTTACTTAATCATACATGATAATTACTTCAATAAATATTTACAATTAGAATAGCAAGTAGGCACTTTCCACTACAGAAAAACGAAACTTTCCTTCTGTTCAAGAGTTTACACATGTCAGTGGTCAAGGTGGGAGAAATATACAAGCAAATATTCACAGCATGATAATAAGGGAACGTGAGTAATCATGAAGGAAATAGTGTGACATCCCAAAACAGATCAAGTCAATCTCACAGCAACCTATATTTTTTTGTGTGTGTGGTACTAGGGTTTGAACCCAGGGACATTCTACCCTTGAGCGACACCCCCAGCACTTTTATTTTTATTTTGAAACAGGGTCTTGCTATGTTGCTGAGGCTGGCCTCTAACCTTCGATCCTTGTGCCTCAGCCTTCCTAGTACTGGGATTATAGGCATGCGCCACCACACCCAACTCCACCCTATACTTTTGTAGGTTCACTTTTATCTCAGTTTCTCATTATTTAATTATTCTCTCTCCTACTAGATTGTAAGCTTCATGGGGTTGGAATCTATGTTCAACTTTGATTATCATTCTTTCTGGAGCATAGTACAATGCTTGGTACAGAGTAAGTATTCAATAAATATATGTTAGATATACATATCAACGCAAAAAAAATGAAAAGCAAGATATAATTAATTTGGGGATCTATGAAAGAAAAGCAGTTATCTGTTTTGGGTAAATTTAATTGGTAAATGTTATCAAGTAAATTATTTTTAAAATTAGGTAGATAAATTGTTTTGCTTACCATCTAAGGCTAATAGACTTGTGTTCTAGTTTTGTATGAACACAACAGAAATTAAACAAAGAAACCCATGTAGGTGATTATTTGTCACAAATTTCTTCTTTTTTTCCCCATGGCGCTAGGGATTGAACCCAGGATCTCATGCCTGGTGGACAGGTGCTCTGCCACTGAGCTACAACCCCAGACCCACATATTTTTTCTAAAGTAGTTTGGAAAAATCAAAATGAATGTAGACTCTTTACAGCACAGACCAACCAATAAAAATATTAAATAGCACAAAAAAGTATTCAGTGACAAGGGGATGCAAAATCTCAGTAAATCAAATAATTTTTTCAATAGTCCAAAAATATAAAATCTATAAATAAGCTGTCAAGAGATGACTGAATAATTAGACAAGTTTCATAAAAAAATAAGGACATATTATATTTTGGGGGTGGGGGTGCTGGGGATTGAACCCAGGGGCATTCTACCTCCGAGCTACACCCCCAGCCCTATTTTATTTTTTATTTGGAAACAAGGTCTCACTAAATTGCTGAGACTGGTTTTCAACCTGCAATCCTCCTGTCTCAGCCTCCCAAGTACTGGGATTACAGGTGTGTACCACCATGCCTGGCTAGGACATATTTAAGTTTGAACTTCATTTCTAAGACAAGCTGACAATTATTTTTAAACATACTTGCATTTTATCTCTGAGCTACACCCCCAGCCCTATTTTATTCTATTCTTTTTTTTTTTTTTGCGGTACTGGGGATTGAACCCAGGGGCGTTCTACCTCTGCGCTACACCCCCGGCCCTATTTTTTTTTTTATACTTTATTTTGAAACTGGGTCTCACGAAGTTGTGGAGGGCCTCACTCGGTAGAAAGAGAGAGAGAGAAAGAGAGAGAGAGAGAGAGAGAGAGAGAGAGAGAGA
>PVJS01048402.1:0-15068 GCA_004027185.1 Glis glis
GAATTTAGCTGAGCAGGGTGGTACATGCCTGTAATCCCAGTGCATGGGAGGTTGAGAGAGGTACATGAGGAGAATCACAAGTTTGAGGCCAGCCTCAGCAACTTAGTGAGACCCTGTTTCAAAATAAAAAAAGGGCTAGGTGTGGTGGCACACACTTGTAATCCCAGTACTTGGGAGACTGAGACAATAGAATCACAGGTTTGTGGCCAGCCTCAACAACTTAGTGAGGCCCTTCACAACTTAGTGAGATCCTGTTTCAAAATAAAAAAGTAGGGCTGGGGGTGTAACTCAGAGGTAGAATGCCCCTGGGTTCAATCCCCAGACCCCTCCCCACCAAAAAAGGGCTGGGGAAGCCATGCCCAGTGGTGTGTTGCGTGCCTGTAATCCCAATATTTGGGAGGCTGATACAGGAGGATTGCAGGTTTGAGGCCAGCCTCCGCAACTTAGCAAGACCCTCAGCAACTTAGCAAGACCCTGTTTCAAAACAAAAAAATAAAAAAGAGTTGTGGGTATAGCTCAGAGGTAGAATGCCCCTGGGTTCAATCTCCAGAAAAAAAGAAAGAGGGAAAAAGAGAGAAAGAAAGGAAAAAGAGAAAGAAAGAAAATCAGACTGAGGTATAGGTTAGTGGTAGAGCACTTGCCTAGCATGTGCAAGGCTCTGGGTTCCATCCCCAGCACCATAAAAAAAAGAAAACAAAATCATTTATTACATTCTAAAGTTAAGCCGGGTATGGTGGCGCACGCCTATAATCCCAGTACTTGGGAGGCTGAGACAGGTTCGAGACCAGCCTCAGCAAGTAGTGAGACTCTCAGCAACCTAGCAAGACCCTGTTTCAAAGAAAAATTAGAAAAGGTTGGGGGTGTAGCTTGGAGGTAGAATGGCCCTGGGATCAATCCCCAGTACAAAAAAGAAAATATAAAAATCTTCTGAAGTTAAATGGAGTGGTGTTAGGGTTATTTGGGGCTTTCCATTGGACCCGACAATTGGAAATTGGTAACCAGAAGGTCTTTGTGTTGCAGTAGTTCTGCTTGTGGCCTTGAGCAGTTCCCGTCATCGCAGGAGCGTGGTTTCTTCATCAGTGAAGTGCACATATGTCCTGGGTCAGGCAGGGGAGGTGATGTGAGAGGATTGACAGACACGCTCTCTGAGGCCTCATGGCCAGGCATGCTCTGACTTGAGCTCTCTGAATCCTCCCAGAGCATAATGTAATGGTCAACAGTGTGGAATGCAAGATGCTTTTGGCTGCAAGCAATAGAAGTCCAAATTCTGTTGGTTTCGTGTGTGTGTGTGTGTGTGTGTGTGTGTGTGTGTGTGTGTGAGACACCTGGGATTATACCCAGAGCAGCAGTCTACCTCTGAGTGTCACCTCTAGCCCTATTTTATTTTTTATTTTAAAACAGGGTCCTGCTAAGTTGCTGAAAGTCTTGCTAAGTTGCTGCGGCTGGCCTTGAACCTGGGATCCTCCTGTCACAGCCTCCCAAACACTGGGATTACAGGCATTCGCTACCATGCCCAGCTTGTTGGTTTGCTTTTGTTGTCTGGATTAGACAGACCTGGGCTTACACTCATAAGCGGGGTAGCTTAGGAAAGTTATTCAACCTCTCTATGCCTTAGTTTCCTCATCTGTAAAACAGGTCTTAATACTACCTACCTCTGAGTGTTGTTGAGAGAAGGAAATGAGCTAATCTATGTAAGGAGCTTAGTCCAGCAACGACAGAGTAAATACTACATCGTAGCAGGTGTCATTAGCCTGATTAGTCTGTGTTGTAGTCTCTGCAGCAACCACTGCTGTGCTGGGCACATGGCAGGTACTGCATAAACACTTACTGGGGGGTTTTCAGTTTCCACTTTATCTTTTGGCATTACTGGGTGGGGTTGAACCCAGGGCCTTGCACATGCCAAGCAAGTGCTCTACCACTGAGCTACACCTCAGCCTTTGTTGGTGAGGTTTTCTTTGTTTTTTTTTTTTTTTTTTTGCGGTACCAGGGATTGAACCCATGGGCATTCTACCTCAGCGCTACGCCCCCAGCCTTGTTTTTTATACTTTATTTTGAAACCGGGTCTCACTAAGTAATGGAGGGCCTCACTAATTAGCTGAGGCTGGCCGCGAACCCGTATCCTCCAGTCTCCGCCTCCCAAGTACTGGGATTACAAGCATGCGCCACCACGCCCGGCTTGTTGGTGAGTTTTGAGGATAGAAGTTCTCCTCCTCTTCACCACCATCTATCTCTTCAACCCACCAGAAAAAAAATGCAGCCCCTGAACTTTAGGAAAGTAGATGATGTGCATGATTTAACAAGTGGTTAGCAGGGAGGATGGGGTGATAAGGGCAGGGGGAAGTGGCCCAGGGTGGCACATGACTCATGAGAAATAAGCTGAGAAGAGCCGGGCGTGGTGGCGCACTCCTGTAATCCCAGTACTTGGGAGGCTGAAACAGGAGGATCGTAGGTTGGAGGACAGCCTGAGCAACATAGTGAGACTCTCAGCAACCTAGTGAGACTCTGTTTCAAACCAAAAAGTAAAAAGGTTGGGGTTGTAGCTCGGAGGTAGAATGCCCCTGAGTTCAAGCCCCAGTAAAACACACACATACATACACACACACACACACACACACACACACACACACACACACAAGAGAAGAAGAAACCAGCAGAAGGCTGTTCTGTGTTCCACCCTGTAGCCGTCAAGTTCAGCACCGCTCCAGTCATTTGATTCAAGTGTGGATGAGATGGGGACCAGCCAGTCTATAACCTTCCCGCCTGTCTCGGGACCCCACCCTGTGGGCTGTGGGGATGTGATGGAGGGTCAGAGTCTGCAGGTAGGTGCCCCCGCCCCGCCCTCTGTGTTTCTGAGTGTGCAGTTCCAGGTGGGTGAAAATGAGTTAGAGCTGGTGGTCTGGATTTGGTTACCAGTCCCCTCCCCTTCCTTGACTTTCAGCTTTATCTTCCTCTTTCCAAATATTAGAAACTTCCCAGTTGATAGAGACATTCTTTCTCCAGCTAGGAGGAGAGAAGGGGTCTAACATTCAGAGGCAGCTCACAAAACTTCCTGCCTGTCTTGAGGGCAGATGCCTGATCCTGGAAAAGTTTTCCATCTTGTCCTAATGCCAGTGGATGAAAGGAAGAGCAGGGGCCCTGTGCCATTGCCTTTGACTCCCCAGCCCTTTTTATTTTTTATTTTGAAACAGGGTCTCACCAAGTTGCTGGAGGCCTCACTAAATTGGTGAGGCTGGCCTTAAACCTGCGACCCTCCTGTCTCAGCCTCCTAAGTACTGGGATTATAGGCATGCACCACCACACCCGGCTAGATTTAAATCTTTTAATATCCCAAGCCTTCAAAGTATTTTTGTGTCCCCCCCCCATGTGATTCAAATTACAGTTGGCTATTTGATTTTTTTTTTTTGCAGTACCGGGGATTGAACACAGGGGCATTCTACCTCCGCGCTACGCCCCTGGCCCTATTTTTTTTTATATACTTTATTTTGAAACCGGGTCTCATGAAGTTGCGGAGGGCCTCACTAAGGAGAGAGAGAGAGAGAGAGAGAGAGAGAGAGAGAGAAAGAGAGAGAGAGAGAGAGAAAGAGAGAGAGAGAGAGAGGGCTGAGGCTGGCCGCGAACCCAGATCCTCCGGTCTCCACCTCCCAAAGTACTGGGATTACAAGCGTGCGCCACCACGCCCGGCTTACAGTTGGCTATTTGAAATAAAATAAATCTTCCATGTATGCTAAAAATAAAATTGCTTCTTTCTGTATTTTCTGAATGTAAAATTGGAGTGTGTTAATGAAGCTGAAGTTCCCCTGTGTTGGGGCCCTGCCTGGCTCGTGCCCTGAACACCTGCGGAGTGTGTCTGCTGGATTCTAGCAGTGCTGGGCATCTTGCTCTGAGTACCTGCTCTCTTCTTTCCTACAGGGGAGCTTCTTTCGACTCTTCTACCCCTGCCAAAAGGCTGAGGAGACCGCGGAGCAGCCCCTGTGGATCCCCCGCTATGAGTACTACACTGGCCTGGCCGAGTACCTGCAGTTCAATAAGCGCTGGGTGGGGTTGCTGTTCAACCTGGCTGTGGGTAAGGCTGGCCTGGCCCCCGGTACTCTGCCAGTTGCTTGGTTATATCCCTAGGAGAGCCCTAGGTAGACACAATACCTTTTAGTTTGCAGAGTCTGACCATTTTGTAGTGGGTGGGTGTGGAGAGGTGGGAGAGAATCACAAACCTAAGAGCTTTGGTTGTTGAGTTACACTTGCCTGGACTTGAATCCAGACTTTTTTTTTTTGCTCGGTACTGGGGATTGAACGCAGGGGCGTTCTTCCTCCGCACTACACCCCCGGCCCTATTTTTTATCCTTTATTTTGAAACTGGGTCTCATGAAGTTGCGGAGGGCCTCACTAATTAGCTGAGGCTGGCCGTGAACCCGGATCCTCTGGTCTCAGCCTCCCAAGTACTGGGACTACAAGCGTGCACCACCACACCCGGCTGAATCCAGACTTTTTAACCTGTCTGAACACCTGCCTTTGTGGGGTCGCAGTATGAGATGTATGTAAATAAAGTGTCTAGCGCAGTGCTTGGGACAGCAAATGGGTTCCCTAAGTGGCAGCTATGACTTGTTTACCCAGCACATATTAATGCCTACCCCGTGCTAGCTGTTGTGGACATGGGACATTCTTCACTCTCAGGGAGCAAGTGTCCCACCGTTCTCCCTCCAGTCCTCCCTTCCTCAGGGTGGGGTCACATCGAATCATCCACTTCCCCCAGAGGTCCACCCCTGGCAACTCTGCCCACTGCCTCGGCATGTCAGGGATTTGCCCAGACTTGTTCAGTGCTGCCCCTCTGGATAATATTATTTTTCTGGTGCTGGGGATTGAACCCAGGGCCTCGCAAGTGCTCTACACGGAACTACTGACCCCCCCCACCCCACCCATTTTTTACTGTGTTCACTCTCCGTAGGGAGTAGGAGAGGAGAGAATAGGCGATGATGTTCTAGGGCTGGTGGGTTCTCCAGAGGGGAGGAACTCAATGCCCACCATGCCTATGCTCAGGCTGCCCTTGGGATTACAGCTGTGGGGCAGCCAGGGATTCTATAGCCCATGTCTCTGCTAGGATCTTGTCGCCTGCCTGTTAGCTGGAATGGCCCCTTTAAGACAAAGGACTCTGGATACCCCTTGATCATCTTCTCCCATGGCCTGGGAGGCTTCAGGTAAGAGCTTCCGTCCCTGCCTGGGGACCTTGCCTAGTGCCAGCTGAGTCTTATTCTCAAAGGGCAGAATAGCAGACATGTCCATCTCCTAGCTGTCTTACCTCCCCTCTGCTCCATGCCACAGCATTGAGTCCACCTTCTCTAGAAGGCCTTTCCTAGGCCTGTTCATCTGGGGGAGCCTTTCAGCAGCCTTCACCCCCGTCCCTTCTCATGTTCCAGTATTTATGTAAATGTACACTTCTGCCGTCTTCCTATATTACAGCCCAGAGGTACTAGAAAGGGCTTGAGCGCTCTATTCGGAGAATCGTTTATTCAGCCCGTGTTCAGGGACTGCTCTGTGTGCACTGGGGTGTCAGGAAATAAGACAGCTCGCTCCCTGCACTCACAGAGCTAGCAGCCTAATCCATGAACCCCGCCATGCCCCTTGCACCCCGGGGAGCTTGGGAAAGGTGCGTAGCTCTGAGCTAGATTTCAGATCTGCCAAAGGAATGCCACTCCCACAGGGTGGTTTGCGAGGACTCGGTTAGATTGGTGCCTATTAGGTGCACACCCATGTCAGTTCTCTCCCATTCTCTATGTGGAGGGCCATGGTGATGGCGAATTCTGAGATCTCTTGTACCCCAAACCATTGTCCATACTGTAGCTGTGTGGACAGGACTGAGGATTGAACCCAATCCTGGGGGTGTGGCTCTCTACCACTGAGCCACACCCCCAGCCCTTTATATTTTTTATTTTGAGACAGGGTCTCGCTAAATTGTCTAAACTAAGCCGGACATGATGGTGCATGCTTGTAATCCCAGCACTTGAGAGGCTGAGACAGAAGAATCACAGGTTCACGAAAAGCCTCAGCTACTTAGTGAGGCCCTCCGCAACTTAGACCCTGTTTCAAAAATAATTTAAAAATAGGACTGGGGGTGTAGCTCGGAGGTAGAATGCCCTGGGTTCAATCCCCAGTACTGCCAAAGAAAAAAAAAAAAGCCAAGGCTGGCCTCGAACTTGTGATCCTCTTGCTTCAGCCTCCCGAGTGGCCAGGATTACAGGAGAGTGCTACCTTATCTGGCTAGGGAGATGGGTTTTAAAACCAAATATGATTTTGTCACTCTAGCACCTTTAACAGTGCTGGGCATATAGTAGGTGCTCAATAAATATTTGTTGAATGAATGAATATCCCTCCCCTAATTAGAACTTTTTAATAACTCTTTGAACTTAATTCAGTTTTTTTTTTTATGGTCTTACCTGGATGTAGGACCAAGACAAAGTTTCCAGCTTCATTTCTTGCTACTTACCCACTCCAGCTCTGTAGAAAAACTAACCTTTCACTTAGGTAAAGACACTGTAATTTCTGGCCTTGGGGTCTTCTGTGCTGTACTTTGTGGCCATTCCCTTTGTCTAGAATATTCGCTGTTCTACTCCTTTCTTCCGCTTCCCCCTCTCCCTCTCTTGCCTGTCCAATTCCCAATTACATTCAAGGTCTTAGGTTGGATGTTACTTCCTTAGGGACACCCATCCCTGACCCCTATATTATATTAGGTTAACTTTTGCAGTGTAAGCTGTAGTTTTCAGTACTTAACAATTATAATAAATTTATTTATTTATTTTTTTTGCGGTACCAGGGATTGAACCCAGGGGCATTCTACCTCCAAGCTACACCCCTAGCCCTATTTTTTATCCTTTATTTTGAAACTGGGTCTCACGAAGTTGCAGAGGCCTCACTAAGTAGCTGAGGCTGGCCGCGAACTCGGATCCTCCGGTCTCCGCCTCCCAAGTACTGGTATTACAAGTGTGTGCCACCACACCCGGCTATAATAAATTTATTATGTAATTATTCTTTAATGTCTATCTTCCCTGATAGATTGCAAGTGCCATGAAGGCAGAGATCACATATGTCTTCTGTCACTCCTAGAGTCTAGGATGATACCTGGAAAGTGATAGTTTAAAAGAAAAATTACCAAATGAATACAAGGGCCAGGCGTGATGGCGTATACCTGTAATCCCAATACTTGGGAGGCTGAGACAGAAGGATCGCAGGTTCGAAGCCCACCTCAGCAACTTATGCCCTCAGTAACTTAGTGAGACCCTGTTTCAAAATAAAAAACAAAATAGGGCTGAGTATATAGCTTGGAGATAAGATGCCCCTGGGTGTGTAGCTTCCTTTTTTTTTGCGGTACTGGGGATTGAACCCAGGTGCACTCAACCTCTGAGCCACACCCCCAGCCCTATCTTATTTTTCATTTCGAAACAGGATCTTGCTAAGTTGCTGAGGTAGCACTCTCCTGTAATTCTGGCCACTCTGGAGGCTGAAGCAAGAGGATCACAAGTTCGAGGCCAGCCTTGGCTTTTTTTTTTTTTTTTTTTTGGCAGTACTGGGGATTGAACCCAGGGGCATTCTACCTCCGAGCTACACCCCCAGCCCTATTTTTTAATTCTTTATTTTTGAAACAGGGTCTGAGTTGCTAAGGCTAGCCTTGAAACTATAGATCCTCCTGTCTCAGCCTCCCAGGTACTGGGATTACAGGCTTGTACCACCACACCCAGTGGCTTCCTTTTTAAAAGTTACCTGATGACCCAGGGTGATTGCTTTAGTTCTAGCCATTACATCTACATCCCAGGCAATAGGAAGGAAGTCTCCTGAGATTTCTATATAACACAACTGTTTACATCTCATTGCTTAGAGCTGCTCTGTCCATTATAGTAGTGTCTAGCTCAGTATGGCTATTGAACCTTGAAATGTGACTGTTTCAAACAGATATGCTGCAAGTATAAAATATACACTGAATTTCAAAGACTTCATATGAAAAAAGAATATAATAAAAATTTCCTTAATTTAAAAGTTTTGATTATATGTTGACATTATAATAGGTTAAATAAAACATAATAGGTAAAATAGGTAAATCGGTTAAATAAAATATATGATTAAAGTTAATATATATACTAGAAAAATTTACTTTTTTTTGTGGTGCTGAGGGTTGAACCCAGGGACATTCTACCTCTGAGCTACACTCTTAGCCCTATTTTTTTTTTTGCTGTACCGGGGATTGAACCCAGGGGCATTCTACCTCCGGGCTACACCTCCAGCCCTATTTTTTGTTCTTTATTTTGAAACAGGGTCTCACTAAGTTTCGGAGGGCCTCACTAATTAGCTGAGGCTGGCCGCGAACCCGGATCCTCCAGTTTCAGCCTCCCAAGTACTGCGATTACAAGCATGCGCCACCACACCTGGCCTCAAACCTATTTTTTAATTTTTTATTTGGAAATAGGGTCTCACTAAGTTGCTGAAAGTCTCATTAAGTTGCCGAGGTTGGCTTCAAACCTGCACTCCTACTGTCTAAGCATCCCAAGTACTGGGATTACAGGCACGCACCACCACACCAGCTGAAAATTTTACTTTTAAATTTAGCATTATATTTCCTTTTTTTTTTTTTTTGCGGTACCAGAGGTTGAACCCAGGGGCATTCTACCTCCGAGCTACACCTGCAGACCTATTTTTTATTCTTTTTTTTTTGCGGTAACGGGGATTGAACCCAGGGGCATTCTATCTCCGAGCTACACCCCCGGCCCTGTTTATCCTTTACTGAAACCAGGTCTCACGAAGTTGCAGGAAGGCCTCACTAAGTAGCTGAGGTTGGCCGCGAACCCGGATCCTCTGGTCTCCGCCTCCCAAGTACTGGGATTACAAGCGTGCACCACCACGCCTGACTCTTATTCGGGTCTCACTAAGTTGCAGAGGGCCTCACTAAGTAGCTGAGGCTGGCCACGAACCCGGATCCTCTGGTTTCAGCCTCCCAAGTACTGGTATTATAAGCATGCGCCACCACGCCCGGCCTCAAACCTATTTTTTAATTTTTTATTTGGAAACAGGGTCTCACTAAGTTGCCCAGGTTGGCTTTGAACCTGCACTCCTACTGTCTAAGCCTCCCAAGTACTGGGATTACAGGCATTCACCACCACACCAGCTGAAAATTTTACTTTTAAATTTAGCATTATATTTCCTTTTTTTTTGCAATACCGGAGGTTGAACCCAGGGGCATTCTACCTCCGAGCTACACCCCCAGCCCTATTTTTTATTCCTTATTTTGAAACAGGGTCTCACTAAGTTGCGGAGGGCCTCACTAAGTAGCTGAGACTGGCCGCAAACTCGGATCCTCCCGTCTCAGCCTCCCGAGTACTGGGATTACAAGTGTGTGCCACCACACCCAGCTAAATTTAGCATTATATTTCTGTTGCACCATTGTTCTGGTCAGCATTCTTGCAGCTATAATCTAAAAGATTGACCACGTAACTTAGAGGAAAGAAGATTTGTTTTCTTACGGTTTCGGGTTCAGTCCATGTGAGGCCAGGAACCACGGATCTCAGGGCATGGTGGCAGGAGGCAGAAAGAGGGAGAGCACATGGGCTGTGCTCCTCACATCATAGAGACCGGAAGCAAGAGCGAGAGCAGGGGGAGGAGGAACCATATATATAATCTCCAAGGCCATACCCCCAGGGATCCACCCCCTCCAGCCACCCATTACAACCCTCATGACTTCACTATATCAACCCTGAATATTAATAAATGAGCTCTTTAGGGGACATTTTATATCTAGCTATAACAACCATGATGGGCTAAAACTTAACCATACAGACTAATATAACTACAAGGGAAATGTCATATTTTGATGGCATAACAGTGTCATCAACCAAAAATCAGATTCTATTATTGAAGAAGGGAAAAATAAGCAGTTGAAGAAGACAGTACCTGCCAAATTTTTTTTCTTTCTTTCTGAAGAGTTGAAGGAAAAACAAAAAATTCACATGCATAATGGCAGCTGATTTACATATTGAAGAAATAGCCAGCATTGCAATCCTCAAGATTAATAACTAACTTGGGAGACAAACAATATAAGACAGTAACAGTGCCTTTGAAGTAGCCAAGATATCCCTGGGGGGTGGGCTGGGCTGAGTCTGGGCTTGGATTGACTTGCAGACACTTTCTGGAGGGGGCCATGTGGAGCGTGGTGGCAGGAGGGCTGCGCTGGCTGGAGGAGCCCCTGGAGGAGGGCCGCCCATTGGACACCCTCTGCTCAGTCTTTTGCGATGGCCACTGGCAGAGCACAGCTGGAGTGGGAGTGGAGGCTGGACCACTCCCTTGAGCCCTTCTCCCTTTTCCTTTCTAAACCTCCAGGACCTTGTATTCAGCCTTCTGCATGGAGCTGGCCTCCCGTGGTTTTGTGGTTGCTGTGCCAGAACACAGGTGAGAGATGACAGTCACAGTGAACTCTCATGGACTGGGGCCTGCAGCAAGCCAGGGTGTAGGCTAGTCCCCTATCAATGTGTTCTTTCTTATTTAGATTTTTTGGTCTTCTGTGGCACAAAGCTTCAAACCCAGGGTCTTGCACATGCTAAGCAAGCACTCTACCACTGAGCTAAAATATTTTTAGCACCAATTATTATTTCTAATCCAACAGCCATGCAGGGCAGGTATTGTGCCCATTTTAAAGAGCAAACCAGCCGGGCGTGGTGGCGCACGCTTGTAATCCCAGTACTTTGGGAGGCGGAGACCGGAGGATCCGGGTTCGCGGCCAGCCTCAGTTTGCGTGCACGCGCACTCTCTCTCTCTCTCCCTGTCTCTCTCTCTGTCTCTCTCTTTCTCTCTCTACTTAGTGAGGCCCTCCGCAACTTCGTGAGACCCGGTCTCAAAATAAAGTATAAAAAATAGGACCGGGGGCGTAGCGCAGAGGTAGAACACCCCTACGTTCAATCCCCGGTACCGCAAAATAAATAAATAAATAAATAAATAAATAAATAAATAAATAAATAGCAAACCAATGTTAAAAGATGTTAAATAACTTGCCGAAAGTGGCACAGCTGAGTCAGGGTTCAAACCCAGGTCTGTCTCCAAAACCCATGTTTTTCCTATTCCCCTTTGCATGCCCCCAGATCTCCTATCCTGATAGCAAAAGGGGGAGCCCACTTATCTTGGCTGGAAGAGAGGAGTCGGTAAAGGGGAGAAGGAAGCCCACAGGTGTCTTCTGATTTCTCTCTGATGGCATGTGTATTTCAGGGACCAGTCAGCTGCAGCCACCTATTTCTGCAAGCAGGTTCCAGAGGAGAATCAGCCCCCCAGCAAGTCGATGGAGGAGGAATGGATCCCCTACCGTCGAATCGAGCAAGGGGAGAAGGAATTCCATGTTCGGAATCCCCAGGTAGGCTTGTGCTGTTTGGGGAAGGAGTGTTAATAAGTCTGCTTTCTCTGTACTGTACTCACTATATTAGTCTGCTTTCTGTTTAATATAATGAAGTACCTGACATACTTACTTAACTCATAAGATAATTACTTAACTGAGCTATTCACTTAACTCATAAGAGAAAAGGTTTATTTAGCTCATCATTCTGGAGGTTCCAGTCCAAGATCAGGTGAACCAGTTGCTGTGGACCTCTGGTGGTGCTAGATGGCAGTCAGGGGGCAGAGCAGACCCACTCACCTCCTGAGCCAGGAAGAACAGGTGAGGAGACGGGTCCCACAGTCCCCCTCAAGAGCACAGCTCCAATGGCCTAAGGACCTCCCACAAGGCCCCATCTCCTAAAGGTTCTACCACCTACCAATAGCATCTCCCTGGGGACCAAGGCTTTAACACATGGACCTTTGTGGGACAACTATCCAAACCATAAAACTTATAAGCAAGACTTGTGTGTGTGTGTGTGTGTGTGCGTGTGTGTGTTACTGGGGATGGGACCCAGGGGCATTCTACCTCTAAGCTACATCCCCATCCCTATTTTATTATTATTATTATTTTTTTCTTTTTGCGGTACCGGGGATTGAACCCAGGGGTGTTCTACCTCCGCGCTGCACCCCCTATTTTTTATACTTTATTTTGAAACTGGGTCTCACGAAGTTGCAGAGGGCCTCACTAAGTAGAGAGAGAGAGAGAGGGAGAGAGAGAGAGAGAGAGAGAGAGAGCGCGCGCTGAGGCTGGCTGCGAACCCGGATCCTCTGGTCTCTGCCTCCCAAAGTACTGGGATTACAAGCGTGCGCCACCACGCCTGGCCTATTTTATTATTTTATTTGGAAACAGAGTCTCACTAGGTTGCAGAGAGCCTCATTAAGTTGTTAAGGATGGTTGCGAACCTTTGATCCTCCTGTCTCAGCCTCCCAAGTACTGGGTTTACAAGTGTGCGCCACCACACCCAGCTTTAAGCAAGACTGTGTGTGTGTGTGTGTGTGTGTATGTGTCTGTGTGTATGTGTATATGTGTATATATGTGTTGCTGGGGATTAAACCCAGAGACATTCTACCTCCGAGCTACATCCCCAACCCCATTTTATTTTATTTGGAAACAAGGTCTCATGAAGTTGCTGAGAGCCTCACTAAGTTGCAGAGGCTGGTCTTGAACCTGTGGTCCTCCTATCTCTGCCTCCCAAGTACTGGGATAACAGGTGTGTGCCACCATTTCCAGCTTAAGCAAGACTTTTAACTAACTTTCTCTTTTGAAATCTTTATCATAGTGACTCTGAGCTTGCCATGTTAGTGGGAATAAATAGGGTATTAATCAAGTCTCTTAGAATTACCAGTGTCAGCTGGGCATTATGGTGCATGCCTGTAATCCCAATACTTGAGAGACTGGGACAGGAGGGTGGCAGGTTTGAGGCCAGCCTCAGCAACTTAGAGAAGCCCTCTGCAACTTAGTGACACCTTGTTTCAAAATTAAAAAATAAAATAGGGTTGGGGGTGCAGCTCAGAGGTAGAATGCCTCTGGGTTCAATCCCCATTAAAACACACACACACACACACACACACACACACACACACACACACACACTTACCAGTGTCAAACCCAACTTAAGCTTGCTTAAACCGAAAAAGGAACTGATTGGCTTATATAAGTAGATTGTAAGAAGAGCAAAACCACTGGAACCAGCCTCCAATGTCCTCAGGGCTCCCTCCTAGATAGAATTAGCTCATCTCTGTCTCTGCTATAGGGCTCAACTGCAAACTACCATACTTGTTGAAGTTTGAGCACAGCTCTTGACAGCTCTGAGCTTGCATACCAAAGCTGTCTGTCCTCATCAACAGAGGACAGGGCTGTATAGGGGCTGTTCCTCAGTCTCCTTTGCCTGTGCCAAATCAGAATTTGAAAAATCCTTAGAGGAATTCCTGGGGAGAAGTACCAACATGAAAGTTCCCACCAGAAACACATCGTTCAATTTGGGGCTGGAGCAGTCCTCAAAAGGCAGGGTTAACAGAAGGGGGTGGCGGGTGAGCGTTAGGCAAACAAAAACAACAGATGTGAGCT
Source organism: Glis glis (assembly GCA_004027185.1). Lineage (NCBI taxonomy): Eukaryota > Metazoa > Chordata > Mammalia > Rodentia > Gliridae > Glis > Glis glis. The sequence goes on from PVJS01048402.1 coordinate 13,460, forward strand.
ATAAATGGGCAAGGAGAACCCAGGACTGGATTGCTAATCAGAACACGCTCAATTCCTTTTGTTTTTAAAATGCTTTCATGTACATCATGTCTGATGACAACCTTGGTGTCATCTCTCATGACATCATCTGACAGTCCTGTGGGTAGTCTGAACAACAGGGCTGAGTCCGTATGCTGTCAGGGGGTGCTTATGTGAGCTGCAGGGCAGGGGCCCACAGTGCTTGCTGAGAGGTAGGTGGGCCCACTAGCCCTGCATTTTTCCTTGGCTCTGTAGATGAGTGAGATTCTTTTTTTTTTTTTTTCTTTCGGTACTAGGGATTGAATCCAGGGACATTCTACCTCCAAGCTACACCCCCAGTCCTATTTTTTAAAATTATTTATATTTTATTTATTTATTTATTTATTTTGCAGTACTGGGGATTGAACCCAGGGCCATTCTACCTCTGAGCTATACCCCCAGCCCTATTTTTTATTCTTTATTTTGAAACAGGGTCTCATTAAGTTGCTGAGGCTGGCTGCGAACACAGATCCTCCAGTCTCAGCCTCCCAAGTACTGGGATTACAAGCATGCGCCACCACGTCTGGCTATTTTTTTTATTTTTTATTTATTGTGTGTGTGTGCAGCACTGGGGATTGAACCCGGGGCATTCTACCTCCGAGACACACCCCCAGCCCTATTTTATTTTTATTTTGAAACAGGGCCTCGCTAGGTTGATGAGAGTCTTCTCACTACTTGCTGAGACTGTCCTTGAACCTGTGCTTCTCCTGTCTCAGCCTCCCAAGTACTGGGATTACAGGTGTGCACCACCATGCCTAGCTTTTATTTTTATTTTGAAACAAGGTCTTACTAGGTTGATGAGAGTCTCACTACTTGCTGAGGCTATCCTCAAACCTGCGATCCTCCTGTTTCAGCCTCCCAAATACTGGGATTACAGGCGTGCGCCACCACACCTGGCTTTGAGTGAGAGTCTTGCTGGATGGTTATGGGCTGTTCCAGCTCCCACCGGGTCTGTCTGTTTCAGGTGCATCAGCGAGTAAGAGAGTGCGTGCGGGTGCTGAGGATCCTGCAAGAAGTCACTGCTGGGAGGAACATCCTCAACATCTTCCCTGGTGGGTTGGATCTGACGACCTTGAAGGTATGGCCAGAGTTGGTATGAGCTAGAGCCCACATAGTCATCAGAACTTTCTTGGTTACAAGTAGCAAACCTAACTTACTCGCTTAAACCAAAAGAGAACTTATTGGCTCACATAACTTGCAAGACCTCAGGTGACTGTAGGCCAGTGTAAGCAGATCCAGGTTCTGAGACTTGGCCAACAAAGCTCTGGATCAGGTTCCCTCTGTAGCTGGGCTTCACTCTCACCACGCTCTCTCCTTTTGGCAACAAAGATGGTTGCTGGCAGCCTAGGCCTATATCTCAAGTCACAGTTTCAGAATTAAAAAGAAAGGCCAGCTGGGCGTGGTGGCACACGCTTGTAATCCCAGTACTTTGGGAGGCAGAGACCGGAGGATCTGGGTTCGTGGCCAGCCTCAGCTCTCTCTCTCTCTCCCTGTCTCTCTCTCCCTGTCTCTCTCTCTCTCTCTCTCTCTCTCTCTCTCTCTCTCTCTCTCT
>PVJS01048403.1:0-15069 GCA_004027185.1 Glis glis
AAAAAAAAAAAAAAAAAAAAAAAAAAGAGAGAGTCAGATGTTTTCTGACTCTGTGGAACTAAGGAGAAAATGGAATATAGGAGGGACTCTAGACAAAGGAGGAGAAATATTAGATGAGTGAAGAAGGCGACCTAACTGAGGGAGATGGGAGAGGGGAAGAGGGAAACACCTCAATGGATGTGATGTACATACACAAACTTATCAAAGTCAGTCATTGTGCTGAGCATGGGAAGGAGAGGAGGGGGAGGGAATAGGGCTGGAACTGGGGGAGGGCTCGTTGAGTGCTGTGTGCATGTACGCCTCCATCACCCTGAACTTCATCAAGAAGTATGATCACAATGTACCAATAAAAAAAAAATTATCTAGAAATTAAAAACATTAGAAAAACCCAAACTGCAAGGACATGAGACAATACATTTCTAAATAGTACACAGATGAAAGAAGAAATTATAATGGAAAATTAGAAAAATATTTTAAACATAGGCATAATGAAAATAGAACACATCAAATATTGTAGGCCGAAACTAAAACTGTGCTTAGGGAAATGCATAGCATATATTAGCGGAAAACAAAGACTGAAAAATCAGTAGTAAAATTATTTTCAGGATCTGAGAAGAGATCATGAAAGCTTAAGAAAACAATAAAGAGGAAAATCAATGAATACATAAATGTTCCAAAAATGGCAAAAGATGATAATTCCCTAGTTAATCTATCAAGGTTAAACAAGAGACAAATACAAATAACCAGAATAAAAAATAAGTAATGAAACATCTCTACAGTTTCTGAAGAGTTGGAGGAAAACTAAAAAAAAGTATGCCAATAAATTTTATAATTTACCAAAGCTGTTAAAAGAAGAACTACAAAATATGAAATTTCCTGCAAACATTCACTCATTCATTCTCCTCCAGCTTCATTTGGTTATTTCTCAAGTGTGGCAAGCATGTTCCACCTTAGGACTTCTTTCCCTTCACCTAGAATATTCTTTCCCTAGATATCTCTGTACAGATCATCTTAGAATCCTTTTTTCAAATATCACTTATCAATTCCTTCAGTGAGGGCATTATTTGATCATCACACTTAAAGTTATATATTCCCTTCTCCCACCCTGAAACTCCCAGTTTATCCCTTACCTGGATCAAATATTTTTTTCTGTGCCAGACTCATTTTTAATATACCAATTAATTTAATTATTTAATGTGCACAGTTACTGTCTTCGCATCACAATGCAAGCACCACAAAGGCAGAGCAGTACTAAGAAATTAATTTGGTCATTCCCAGTGTCTAACACAGTGCCTGATATTCTTAGTAGGAACTTGATAAATATTTAAGTCAATGAATTACGGATGCATGTGTGTTTTGTATAGTACAGTAACAATACATTTTGACATGCACTGACAAGCACTTCTATTTGTATTCCAATGGGGGTAATGCCTTTTGAGATATCTATAGGCTTCTCTCCTATAGCAAGTGAGGAGAGTAAGGATTGGTATACCCTTTTTGGATTCTAAGACACAGGAGTGGGAAACCCAGTGACAATAGAAGATGGCTCCAGAAGAGAACTAATGGAAATGATGTGATTAGGCAGAGAGCAGGTCTGAGCACTGGCTGCCATGGATGCCCCAAGGTGGGTTGTTGAGCCAGGGGACACGTGGGTGATGTGGCTGAAGCTCAGCTGTGTCTTCAGTAGCAGGATGAGCTAGAAAGAAGGGTGAGGATCAGGGTGGATGGGAAATAAAGAGCATAGTACAGATGAGTTGAAGAGGAAGGTCATGGCGTCCTGACCAAGCCAATGGTCTTGATTCGAACTCACCAGCTGCCTTCCTAGCACCAACAGTCAGCTTCGTCCCCCTGTAGTAAAGGAACTCACTGCACAGGCACAATGACCAAAGGTCTCAGCGGGTAGAGACAAGACCTGACTGCTGATCTGCAGTCCATCTCAGTTACTTGGAAAGGATAAGGTGACAGGTTATGGGCACTATTTGGAAAAAAATGAGCATATAGCAAATGTATGAGAATAAAGCCATTGACACTAGGGAAAATAACAGTAACCGATGAGCTTAAGTTTTCATTTTCTTGGAATAAAGTGAGGTAGTGATTTATGAGAGATTTAAAACAATGTCAGAAGCTAAGTGCTGCATTTTCTTTGCCTAATTTAGTATAATTTTTTAAACTCTGTTATGTGTATAGAGACAAAATTAAGTACAGATGGGAACAGGCATGCTTTTAAAAGTGTGTCTCAGCCGGGCGTGGTGGCGCACACTTGTAATCCCAGTACTTGGGAGGAGACCGGAGGATCGGGGTTCACGGCCAGCCTCAGCTACTTAGTGAGGCCCTCTGCAACTTAGTGAGACCCTGTTTCAAAATAAAGTATAAAGGGCTGGGGGTGTAGCTCGGAGGTAAAACGCCCCTGGGTTCAATCCCTGGTACCGCAAAAAAAAAAAAAAATAAAAGTGTGTCTTATATTTAATTAAGTTTCTAAAAAAATAAAACAGTGAATTACTCATTTTATCACCTTAAGAAGGGATGGAGGTATCAAAAGTCAGTGGACTTTGGACCAGTGAGTATAGGCAGGGCACTTCAAAACTTCTGGCAAGCTTTTAGTTTAAATAGTAATACAGTACGGTGCAGGGAGTAGGAAGTGAAAGATGGTTCAAGTAGATGTTTAGAAAAAAATTATAAAAGAAAGGAAGTCCAAAGGAGAGTGGCATTTAGTATAAGCAGAGGTGGCTGATTTCTAAATTCTGCTCCCCTGAGAGGTGGGGAGGATGTCATGATAGAGAACACATTCCAAATAGGTTTGTTTTTGCTGTCCTGTTTATACTTCCCTTAAGCTTTTGTGTAAACCACACCACTGAGACTTATCCACCCACCTCCTCCCCACATTAAAATGATGCAAAGATTGGTTTTATATGGAAGGAAGAGTAATTTAGAAAATTATGTCTGCAGGCTAGTTTTGTATTTCTGGTATTATATATATATTTTTTTTTTTTTTTGCAGTACCGGGGATTGAACGCAGGGGCATTCTACCTCCGCGCTACGCCCCCGGCCCTATGTTTTATATTTTATTTTGAAACCGGGTGTCACGAAGTTGCGGAGGGCCTCGCTAAGGAGAGAGAGAGAGAGGGAGAGAGAGAGAAAGACAGGGAGAGAGAGAGCGAGAGAGCTGAGGCTGGCCGCGAACCTGGATCCTCCGGTCTCCACCTCCCAAAGTACTGGGATTACAAGCGTGCGCCACCACGCCCGGCCATTCTGCTATTATATTTTATATATATTCTACTTCACATTTATTTCTCCTCCCTCTTCTGAAAATATGAGATTATTGGATGATTTTAGAAGATAAACTCAAATCCTTACTTTCAATTAAGACAGACCTTAATTCACTTCATTGTGGTTTTGATATATCATTTATAAGTTGTTACTAAAATATACTATTTGAAACTTTTAATCCTGAATTAAGTGCAGCTCTGAAAATATAGTGGCTGTGGCACATTGAAAAAGCCATATGTGGTAGATTTACATGACTAGCTCTTGTAAATCAGTAATAGAAACTTTATTGCGCAGTCTACATAAACATGGCTGACAATTGTTATTCTCATTCCTATGTTAATTGAAAGAAGGCAAGTCAGCGTTTTAGGCTGTCCATACAACTTTACGCACAAGCAAAAGAAATAAATGAATTAGGCTGCCAGGCGTGGTGGTGCACGCTTGTAATCCCAGTATTTGGGAGGCTGAGACCGGAGGATCCATGTTCGCGGCCAGCCTCATCTACTTAGTGAGGCCCTCTACAACTGAGTGAGACCCTGTTTTCAAAATAAAGAATAAAAAATAGGGCTGGGGATATAGATCGGAGGTAGAATGCCCCTGAGTTCCATTCTCAGTTCCACAAAAAATAAATAAATAAATAAATAAATGGATTAGGCTTAATGATTTCATCTGTCTTGGAGATTAACAAACTGTCATGAGTTTAAAAAAATAGGTAAGATGAATCACAGTTAAAGACGTTTGTGAAGTAAGTTTAAGGATACAGCTGGAAAAATTTAAAAGTGTTCTGATTGCATATAAATCAGGAATTTTGGCTAACACATTTTTATAATGTTATAACGTAATCATATCCTGAAGGCATTAAACAGGGACAATTAAAACTAAAAATATCGTGCTACCAAAAGGCTGAAAATTGACTTTTAGCATACTAGAAAAAACATGGATAGAATGCATTTATAACTACAGACCAACTCAAACTTCAAAACAGTTTGACACATTTTTTTTCACTATGCAATTTATAATCATTTTGTTACTCTTCATAACTTGCTTTCTACTCAGTGTGATTTTGTGTTTGTTTTTGGTTTTGAGATTTTTTTTTACTTTTTATTGTTTCGGTACTGGGGATTGAACCCAGAAGCACTCTACCTCTGAGCTACAGTTCATACCCTTTTTATTTATTTTCATTTTGAGACAGGGCCTTGCTAAGTTGCCTAGGATCTCACTAAGTGGTTGAGGCTGGCCTTGAATCTGCAATTCTCCTGTCTCAGCCTCCCAAGTAGAGGGATTACAGGTATGTACCACCATGCCTGGCTCATCAGTGTTTATTATTTAAGTAAAGGAAAGACATTTTACAGAGAAAACTAAAGAATATCATAATTTCAAAATAATTAAAACTAAAACTATCTGTTGTTCTTAAATCTCAACTAAAATCTTTTAAATATGAGGTTTAATATAGTGTTTGGGCACCATTTTTGAATAAAATATGCATTTTCTTAAAGGCAAATGACTCAAACTTGAGATTCATTTATAACAGCTTCTTTTTATCAAAAATTGTTTGATGCTTATAAAACTGATTGGAGTTTAATAATAAACTATTTTCTGCATTAAGTATAAAAAGGCAAAACATGAAGAATGAAATTTTAAGAATTGATACTTATGTTAAAACTCATAAATTATATACACTGAACAGTTTTTTGTGTGCATTATCAATTATACCTCTATTTAAGATATAATTGAGAGATTTTTAAAAAAGAGATTGCCTAAAAATAATTGATGCATTTCTATCAAATACTATAAGGTTCACTTCCAATCTCAATTTTAGCTTTGTGACCACTATAAAGTTTGTTCTTTTCTGAGATTTAGTTTCCTCAAAAATATCACTAGACGATAAATGCCTTAGGAATGGTAATTCATTTAGATAACATATTCAAGCATATACTGACCTGTCTGAAACATGGTAACTATAAAATATTAAAGTTGCCTTTCTTTGTTAAAAAAGTAATAACCTCTTATCATAGTGAATTATTGAAAGATTAAAAGAGATGATGTCTTTTTTAAAGCCATGGTACATAGTAAATATTTTAAAATTATTTTTCACTGATGATATTGTGTAAATGTGTGATAAAAACAAAACTATCTCTTCTTAATATTTATAAGAACAACTCAAAATTACAAAAATGATATAGGGAGAGTTTTCTAAATTGAAATTTTTTGTTTACCAAGACTATTTAAGGCATATTTAATATTCATATAGTGTTCATTAGCTGCCTTAAAACAGTTTCTAAAAGAAACAAAATGCTATAATTAAAATCAATATCTAATCAAAGAGCTTGAGAAAAGAAATACATAAAGAACAACTTTATTTTATGATAATTCCTAAGAATTATGTATCCAATCTTATCCCTGTAACACAGTTTGCCAAAAGAGACATACAGAGTGACTGATCTATGTTCTGAAGAGTATCTAATAGGATATACAACCACAGCCAAGAATTGAGTAAGATAAATTCATCCTTGCTTCTATAGTGAACCATAGAAAAGAGGTTATGTTCCTATCAGGAATTCATTTCTATTCAGAAATACACACCTGGATGATCAAGCCCCCGTGCTGTGTGCTAAAGACACGTACATCAAACAACTTAATTTAAAAACTTGCAAAAGAACTTAAGACCCACTTCATTGAAAAAGATACATGGATGACAAACGCATGAAAATATGTTCAATAGTAGTTATGATTAGTGATATGCAAATTAAACCCACAATGAGTTATCACTACACACTTCTTACTATGAGTATATTTCAAAATGCCGGCAGTAACTGTTACTGTGAATGCAAAACTTCACAATCACTTGGGAAAATGGGATGGCAGCTTCTTATAAAGGTAAGCGTGCACTTATCGTGTGACCTGGCAACATGCGTTTATTTAGGAAAAGCTGTGTCCACCCAAATCCCATTCACAGAGGTTTATACCTGGTGTGTTCACAATCGTCAAACTCTGGAAATAATCTGAATGCTCTTCGATAAGCGAGTCGATAAACAATCTACAAGACAGCCCTATAATGAAATGTGATTCAGCAATGAAAATATATGAACTGTTGATCTATCTGCTTGGAACAATCTCAAAACTTTATGCTGAGTGAAAGACGACAGTCTCAAACGTTTGCATACTTGATGACCCCTCCTGGGAGGCCTTCAGGTCTCTGAGTGTGTGCACCTGGAGGGGACATTGGGACCCCAGCCCCTTCTTCTTCTTCTCTTTTTCACTCCCTCACCATGAGGGGAAGTTTTGCTCCATCACATGCAACTGCCATGATGTGCATCCTCATGACAGACAGCAAACTGAGCCAATGGTTGAGAGAGTGCAACCTCAAAACTGTGAGCCAAAATAAACCTTTTCTCTTTATAAGTTGATTATCTCAGGTATTTGTTACAGTAATGGAAAACTAACATAGAGATTTTCTTCTTCTTTTCTAACAGAAATCATCTATCTTTATACATTTCCCTCTAAGCCTGGCTCTTTATGCTTCCCCAATTTGTATTGTCTTTTCAGGCTTGTTCAGTGGAAAATATTTTCCTATGTTCCTTGAAATTTCTTAGTTGGCTCATAAATTATCTAAAATTATGTTACTTTAGCTAGGCATGGTGGTACACGCCTGTAATCCCTGTGCTTGGGAGGCTGAGACAGGAGGATTACCGCTTCAAGGCCAGCCCCAGCAACTTAGCAAGGCCCTGTTTCAAAATGAAAAGAAAATGTGGTATATATACACACAATGGAGTTTTACTCAGCCATAATGAAGAACAAAATTATGTCATTTACAGGAAATTAGCTGGAACTAGAGAATATTATGCTAAGTGAAATCAGCCAGTCTCATAAAGTCAAGGTTCTTAAGGTTTTTTTTTTCTCATATGTAGAAGCTAGAAAGAAAATAGGAATTAGGAACTCTATGATAATAAGTGAGACTAATAGAATAGTAGGAGGGAACAGGAATGGAAGAAGAGGAAGGGGAAAAGGAGGCTTGGGGAAGAAAACAAACCAAATAATATTATGTCCATATATGAAGGTATCACTAATAACCATAAAAGCATGTATGGGGAGGAAGGAGGATAGTGGAGTGGGGTTAGGAGAGAATCATACAAACATAGGTGCGTAAATATGAATGTATCACTTTGAATCTCACTGCAATATATAATCATATTACACCAATAAAATTCCAAAAAAATGAAAAGGGAGGGGATATAGTTCAGACAAAAAAATGCTCCTGGGTTCCAAGAACATTTGTTATTTTCTAAATATTTGGGGAATATTTTCTGTATATTTCCATATACTTTATGTATACTAGAAATTTTTTTCTAGTATACTTTATTAATTTCTAGTATACTATATTATGTCCCGAAGCATATTTCTATAATTTTAATTCCTTTAAATCTGTAGGTTTGTTTTATGAACTAGAAAATGTTCTCTCTTGGAAAAAAAAGTCCATAGCATCTGGAAAGTATGTGTATTTGGGGATGGAACAATGTATAAATGTTAACCAGTGGTGTTGTTTCATTTTTCTGTATCCTTGTTGATTTCCTGTTTACCATTTCTATCTGTTCTTGAGAGCAATGTTGGCATCTCCAAATATAACTGCTAATTTGTCTATTTTTCCTTTTAGTTCTGTCAGTTCTTGCTTCATGAATTTTGAAGCTCAATTGTTAAAGTATTGAACTACTTAGATCATTATATCTTCTTGGTTTTGACTCTTATTCTGTAATGTCCTTCTTAATTCTTGGTAAATTCCTTTTTCTGAAATCCATATTTTCTGATGAAAATATATAGCCACTCGAGGTTCCTTTTATTTTTGTGCATTTTAAACAGTATATCTTTTTATCCTTTCACTCTTAATCTACCTATCATTTTTACTTTAGTTGAAGTGAGTCTTTCAGAGAGCAAAGAGTGGTATTCATTTTTTAAATCCATTCTATTGTTCTTTCTTCATAATTGTTGTTTAAATTGTATTTAATATAATCACTGATAAACTAAAGTTGAGGTCTAAGAGTTGGTTGTTTTTGTGACTGACATTCGTACCGTCTATTTTGCTTTCCTCTGTTTCCCTTTTTTTGTGTTTTATTTGCTCCTTTGAATATTTTTAATGTTTAACTCAATTTATTTACTGTGTTCTTAATTTAATCTTTCTCCATATTTTTAGTGGTTTCCCGTTTATAGGTTTTATGTTACCCATATTAATCATTTAAAGAATACTTATGATCAGTATTTTACCACTTCAAGTGGAAAATGGAAAACTTAACACCATGTAGACCCCTTTACCCCACCCCACCAATTTTACAATTTTTCTTTCAAATAGAAAACTTACTTAAAATACTCAGGAGAAAATTTATATTTTTTTGCTTTTTCTGCATTTTTGATGTTCCAAGTTTGCTTTAAGAATAATTCATCTGTCAGAACTACTTTAGAGAGTAATCCTAAAGCAGAAATTTTGGCTATGAATTATTTTTACTTTTCCTTCATCTTCTAATGAGCTGTTTACCATAATTTCTGAGAGATACTTTTTGAGATTCTACATTAGCAATCCTGTATCTCATCACTTTGATAATGGTATGCTACTTCCTCCTGGATTTCATGGTTTGTCACAAGAAATCTGTTTTCCAGAGAATTACTGTTGCCTTCTTAATAACAGGTTCTTTTAGTGTACACCATTTTTAGTTTGTCTTTGCCTTTTAGCATTATGATTTATGATAGCTCTGGCTATATATTTCTTTGTGCATTTCTTGCTCCAAATTTTCTCAGCTTTTTTTAATCTGGTGGCTTAAGCTGTTGCCAGATTTAAGAAGTCTTCAGTCATCTTTTTTCTCTCTTTCTGGGCCTGCGGTGACTACTTGTTGGATCTGCCTCTTATGCCGGAGGCTCTATTCGCATGGTTTTCCTGATGTTTTTCCTCTTCCTTGTCATACTGTTCATTTTCCTCTGCTTTACCTTTGCGTTCACTGACTTTTTTTTTCTACTCCTGTCCCTGCTGCTACTCAGATTATTCAGAGAGATTTTTATTTTAGTTATTCTTTTCTTAATTCTAAAATTTCCATTGGGCTTTTCTTTTTGTTTATTTGTGGAGACTTTCTATCCTTCCATTTATTTTAAGAATATTTGCCCTTACTTATTGGAGTATGTTTCTAGTAGATGCTTTAATTCTCATGATAAAATTTCAAGATCTGTGCCACCTCAGAGTTGATATCTGTTGGGTATCTTCTCCCACACAGATTGCGATTCTCTTATTTCTTTATAAGTTCAGTAGTTTTAGATTTAGTTGTATTCTGGTCAGTTAAAGTGTATTATGAGACATTTAAATCTTATGAAAAATGCTGATTTTTATTTAGCATAAAATTAAGCTACTTTGTTCAGGCTTTAAGTTCCAAACCTCCAAGACTTCCTGTGGATATTAGCTGCATTGTTAATTTCCAAAGTCTTTGCACTGCTATTCCAATCTATCCTATCTATACACGGGGAACTAGGTGGTGGTCTCTCTAGTTCTTCAGTTCACAAGGAAAATTTAGAGTCATATATTCATGCATGCAAAGTTTAGGCTTGAGCAAAAGAGTCGATAAACAATTTTATGGGGTCTATTTTCCAAAGCTCCTCCCTCTCCATGATCTCCCTGGTACCCTCTGCTTCCTGGCAGCTCTCATTTCATCCCTGCCGCTGAAAGGGATGAGGTTTAGTTATGCTGCTGTGCTGTGCACCTCTCATGACTGTGTCTGCCTCCAGGTACAAGCAAGCAACAGGAAATGCATCAGAGCAAGAAGCAAGGGTGTTCACCGTACCCCCTCGGGATCGAGGCTTTTCAGATCAGAGGGGAACGTTTAGTTCAGGTTCCTCCTTTGCTGCCATTGTTGCTGTCCCCACTGCCACTACCATAATACCGTAGAAGCTAGGAGACCGGGCAGAATAGAATACAGACAAAACTTTTAAAGGATGAATTTCCCCTATTTCTCTGGCCACCAGGACTTTTCCTAATCTTGATCCAGAACTGGAAGGATTCTCCTAGAGCATTCTCTATGCATGAGCTAATGCTTCCAAGTTTGAGTGGTAGTGAGCTCAGGATGAGGCATACAAATACGGAGAGAGAGAAAAATGGCAAACTCATTGCCAGTCTGGTGGTATTTAAAATCATTATCTTCTTTCCAGTCTGCCTGCTATTTTATTTTTAATAATCTTCACATAGCTGTTCTGTTCTCCCAAATTTTATATTTGCATTTAATAGGAGAGAAAGATGGAGTGTGTTACTTTGGCTTATCTGAAACTAGACAGAGATAGCACTATAGTTTGAATCTTAAATTTTCACCATGTGCTGATGGCTTAGTCCCTTGCTTGGTACTGTAGGGGAGTGGTATTAACTTTAAGAGGTTTTCTGGGCATCAGGGGTGTGCGGTGGAAAGAAATAGTGGCACCATGACCCCTCACATACTTCTGTTTTTTGCTTCCGGGCCATGATGTGAACAGTGTTACGTGGCCACACTCTCCTGCCACGATGTAGTGACACAGGCCTCAAAGCAATGGGGCCAAGAAACTGTGGACTAAAACCTGTAAAACTATAAGCCCAAATAAACCTGTTCTCTTTGTAAGTTGATTATCCCAGGTATTTGATACAGTAACAGAAAGCTGACTACAGTTTTCTCTGCAAAAAAACTAAACCAACTACCATCTTATAATTTAAATGAGATTGCCTACGGAATTCTATTTTTTTCTAAAATGCAAATGAAACATGTCAATAATCCCAGTATTTTCTAGCCATTACTATTTTCTAACTACTAGGGGCCACAATTGGGAAGACTGGCAAAGGCAAAGAGACAACTTTGGAGACGCACCAGATTAATTGGGTATTAAAGACAGACCTAAATCATTGCAATATCAGGAAAAGTAATTTCTTCTGTGTGGCCTTATACAGTTTCTACATTTTTGCCATGTATAGTTGATAATATTCCATATACCATAATAAAATTGAACACTACACATTTGATTTGAAATAATATGGATTATATGAGTATTAATAGTATACTAATAACTAAGAAAAAGAAAAAACTTGACTTACAAATTGTTGATTTTTCCCAATACTCTAGATGAGGAAAAGTAAACAATGTGGAAAAATTTCTACTTTAGATCAAAATAGAGTCTTCTGGTCTAACCAAGATCATTAAAATTTGCTGAGGAACCTGTTTTCCCTCTAATATCTAGATTAAGGCTTCTTGATAGTTAAGAGATATGTATCAATACATTTATTCTCAGAAGCCATGATAGTATAATTATGGAGGAAAAACTGACTCAGATTAATGGGAAGACAGAAAACTTTTTAGTTACTTGGGCAAGAATAATAAAAGAATGGGAAAAAGGAAAAGTCTTAAAAAGAATGTGTAAATAGGTTCATTTTAGTTTAGTACATAGCACCTAACACAATACTAGACACAGGATAGATGCTCCCAAATACTGAAATTGAATAAATGCAAGAAAGAGAGAGAAGATAATCTAAAATAAAGAACTAAGAAAAATTGAAAAGCAAGGACAAATACAGTAGCACAGTTCCAATTTATCTTCTAAGTTTGTTTCCAGGCTTTTATATATGAGAATTATGCATTTGATAAGGCTTATCGCCCTTTACATATGTCATATATTTGACTCAGACCATTATACCGTGCAACTGGATTAAAGGAAAGCAAGTTGAGAGAAATGGTGTAAAAAGAGTTTCCACTACATGTAGCAACTGCTCAGATGTTTATTCCCAGTAAATCTAATTACTACTGACGGTGGATTAAGTGAAATACTGAAGTTATAGAAATAATTATGATGCTTAATATCTCTAACATAAGTAATTTCAATATATAAAAATACGTCTCAATAAGAGAATGATCATATGGCTAGTTTGCCCGGGGCATCCCAATTTATTCTTTTCTCCAATCATAATTATCAGTTCAAGTCTCTTCTAACTTTTAAAACTGTCTCAAAAGACAAAATCAAGATGTCACCCAGGCTGAGCTCTTACCTAAAGGCTCAGAGGAATCAGTTTCCAAACCCGTTCAGGTAGTTGGCAAAATTCCGTTCCTTGCCTCTGTTTCAAAAAAAACTAACTTGGTTAGATCTCCTTATCTTAAGGTTAAACAAGGGAATTCAATGGAATCTGCAAATTCCCTTCACCCCAGTATCTAGATTTGTGTTTGAATGAATATCCAGGGTTGACGTGTGAAAGGACCAGATTTAGAGCTCTGTCAACCACACTGAACATATCCCACTTGCGCCTCCGAGGACATCTACGTTAGACTCTTAGCGGCCTTTCACGACAACCTATCTCACCCAAATATGACGACCTCTGGGTATTTCAAACTGACCTTAGTTTACATAAAATTGCACACATTTAAGGGTGTGCGTGCTTCTAATATGTTTGATAATCTCTTCCACTAAAGTATATATCCCACTACAATGCAAGGGCAAGAACCCCAGTGTCAACCTTGAATCCACCACAAGCTTGGTAGTGAATTTTGAATATGGAAAAAAACACAATAAATGTCTTCGACCTCCCTTTAAAATTTAATTATGCTAAGAATTTACTCCAAAAATAAGATTTATGTATAAAAATGACCTTCTACTTTGCCTAGTCCAAGGGATTACAAATTCTTAAAACTGCATATTAAACTAATATGTTTTTTGAGTACAAACCATATAGTTCTAACTCAAAAGGTATTAGAGAGATGACCTCAGTAATGTCTTTTCATATTTTAGTCTCTGAAGTTCTCTGTGCATTAAGTGCCACAATGCAAGGAAAATGTCACACTGCTGTTTAATGAAAATTAAGCTACTTAAAAAATTGGCTTAACCTTTTCTTCTCACCCAATAAAAATGATTACTTCTGCTGAAATGTGGTTTGGAGAATGTATTGGTGTTTGGAAAGGGAAGTGTCTGGAGATTCTCACATGTAAAGTGTCGACATAAAAGGGTTATTTAAATATGTTTTAGTGTCTGGCTGTGTTTCTTTTAGGCACTGGCTTCCTGGGTGGCCTGTAGCCCTGTTTGACGATTTGCAAGTACATAAAGTTAGAATTTTCAGAAGCATACAGAAAAATAAACTGTCTCGTTCCAACCTGCTCAAAGGCAGAAAAAGAGGATTTGTTAGGAATATGAAAGCAACTGAATCCTGGCAGGAGAACTCAGGGAGGGTTGGAGCATCACAGAGCTGGAAATCTGGTGATAAAGGGTGCACAGCCTCTCTGATCAACAAGTATGGGAAAAATACTCATAGCTGGGAATATTGATCAGCATTCACCTTTGCCGGCTTTAAGTGCTTACCAAATTTTTCATACTTTAAAGACCTTAAAAGTCTCATGAAACACATGAACACACACAAAAAAATACATGTGATCACTAACCACCCCCACTGATTATCAAGCATTCTCACTTTATGGAAGAATTTCCCAAAGAAGGTTATGCAGAACCCTGGGCTTCCATAACACTTTTAGGATGGGTCCTCTAAGATATTTTCAAGAGATATATGCAAGATCAAAACTGTGTCAACATATATATATATATATATATATGTTATATATGTGTATATGTTTTATATATATGCATATATGTTATATATGTGTATATATGTATATATGTATATGTATGTATATATGTATATATATGTATATATATGTGTATATATGTGTATATATGTATATATATGTATATATGTATGTATATGTGTATATATATATATGTATATATATATTGTGGTGCTGGGGATTGAACCCAGGGCATTCTATCTTCAAGTTACACCCCCAGTGCTATTTTATTTTTTATTTGGAACAAGGTCTCACTAGGTTGCTGAGGCTGGCTTTGAACCTGCAAGCCTCCTGTCTCAGCCTCCCAAGTACTGGGATTATAGGCGTGTGACATCACACCCAGATTCAACATTTGTATTTATGGTGCAAAAGGAATGGTAGGTAAAACTGCCTAGCCTGAATGCAGGCGTTAGCATCAAACTTCTATGTGCTTTTATTTTTTTGGCATTTGCCCCCAAAAGGAAAAAATGCCTATTTCACTAGAAAATTTTTGCAAAGCAGCAAAATTGTTCATTTGATAAAATCTAAACATTTGAGTATACGCATCTTTAAAATTTTGACAAAAAGAAATGATGTTGTCTGAATGACAAGGTTTCATCATGAGCTGAACTAACTGCTTTTCATGAAGCACCATTTTTACTTAAAAGAATGTTTGACACATAAAGTCTGGTTATTTAGACTTAGGAATCTGGCTGACACAACAAAATGAACAAAGTAAACCTGTCATTCCACACACAAAAAAACTCCTGATGGTATTATTTTGATCAATCCTAAATTTTGAGCTTTTTTTAAATTTGGTGCATTATAATTATATATCATTTATGGTATAGAGTGATAGAAACACACATGCACACAAGTCTGGAGCACTTCCATCCATGTTCTGCCCCTCCCTCCTTCCTCCCCTTCCCCTCCCCAATTTTGAGCTTTCAAGTAAAAACTGAAATTTTTAAAAACTTTCATCTAAGCCAGGCGTGGTGGGCCATGCTTGTAATCCCAGTACTTTGGGAGGCGGAGACCAGAGGATCCGGGTTCGTGGCCAGCCTCAGCTCCCTCTCTCTCTCTCTCTTTCTCTCTCTCTCTCTTCTTAGTGAGGCCCTCCGCAACTTCGTGAGACCCAGTTTCAAAATAAAGTATGAAAAAAATAGGGCCGGGGGTGTAGCGCGGAGGTAGAACGCCCCTGCGTTCAATCCCCGGTATCGCAAAAAAAAAAAAAAAAAAAAAA
>PVJS01048404.1:0-15068 GCA_004027185.1 Glis glis
CAAAATAAAGTATAAAAAATAGGGCCGGGGGTGTAGCGCAGAGGTAGAACGCCCCTGCGTTCAATCCCTGGCACCACAAAAAAAAAAAAAAGAATCTATACAGATAACAAAGAAAAAAACTACTGCCCCCAGCTCCAGAGACCAAAGGAATTACAACAAAGTGCAGAACATAGAGTCCCCAGAGAAAGTCCTTTGCCGTCCACTGTTACCCATACACACACATGTGCAGCACACACGACTCACATGATGCACTGTGCATACACTCATACACATGAGTGTTTGCACATTTGTTCACACACAGGTTTTCACACTTGGCAAATACCCAGGAATGTGCTGGCATGTGTGCACGTGCACGCACACACACACACACACACACACATACACACACACAATCATTTACACACACAGAGATACAGTCAAAATTTATTCTAGCAACAAGAAGATCATGGGTTGGTTTGACTTCTACTCAATGAGTTTTTGATGATGCCGTCACCAGCAGGAAAGTCATGAATTATTTATCAAATTACTCAATAATTAATAAAAGCCATCACAGAAAGCTCTGTGGAGTCGTAACTGCACATAATCCCTCGCTGCCATCAGTGTGTGGGTCTGCGTGTACATAAGAAACTTAGAGGAAGCTTTGTACTTTAAATTAGCTTTAAGATATGTAGCTTATAAAAACAGGAAGCAAAACAAAACAACAAAAACCAAATATGCTGCTTATTACCCTGACTCAGTTTACTGGCTTTTTTTTTTCCTTCATGTCATTGCAACTGTCAGGGAAATAAAGAGCCACAAATCCCCCTGGGCAAGCTGGCTCCTGGACCATTATTTCACCTTGGTTTGCCTCCAATACTATTTAAATACACCACAAAAGGACAATCTACAATAACAGAAAAGAGAAATAGCTAATGTGCTTATGAAAACATGGCTCACTCCAACATTAATCAAAGAAATGAAGCCGGGTGTGGTGGCGCACGCTTGTAATCCCAGTACTTGGGAGGCTGAGACCGGAGGATCCGGGTTCAAGGCCAGCCTCAGCTACTTAGTGAGGCCCTCCGCAACTTAGTGAGACCCTGTTCCAAAATAAAGAATAAAAAATAGGGCTGGAGGTGGAGCTCAGAGGTAGAACGCCCCTGGGCTCAATCCCCGGTACCACAAAAAAAAAAAAATCAAAGAAATGGAAAAGCTGTAGGCACAGCAATGAGGTAGCACCCCTGGCTATCACTTTAGGAATGAGTTTTTAAAAAGATGACATCATGACAGTGCTCTGGGGATAGTGCCTCCAGACCACAACCCTCTGTCCTCGATTGCTGAAGTAGCATGAGTCAGAGCGATTGTTCCTGGGAGGCGACCTGACAGTCTGCTTTCAATATCTGCCTCAAATCCTCAAAACGTTCAGATCCCCGAATCCACATCCACTTGGAGGACTCAATTCTGAGAAAATAGTGCTCAATATAGAACAGACTTGATATGCCAGGATGTTTAGCCCAGTGTTTTTTTATTTATTTATTTATTTATTTATTTATTTTATTTATTTTTTGTGGAACTGGGGATTGAACCCAGGGGCATTCTACCTCTGCGCTACTTTTTTTATTCTTTATTTTGAAACCGGGTCTCACTAAGTTGCAGAGGGCTTCACTAAGTAGCTGAGGCTGGCCGCGAACCCAGATCCTCCAGTCTCAGCCTCCCAAGTACTGGGATTACAAGCGTGCGCCACCAGGAACATCGGGACCATACGCCTGAGTCACCGGGTGCCTCAACCTCCCCTCGAATCCTCCCACAGTCCTCTTTGTTCCTAAGCTGAGAACCTCATACTTGGCCCTCTGCCCACGGGTTTCCCTGCTTCCCTTTCTCTGCGGGCAACCTTGCCCCAGCCCAGAAGGAGAGGCCCTCATGGTGTCTGAACTCTGTGCCTTCCTCTCAAGCAACTCCCCCCACTCTCCTTAGTCTTCCTGCCGCCCCTCTCTGCCCAGCAGCACACAGATCTATCCCAGCACCGAGGCAGGAGAGGAGAAATAAGGGTAGGTAGAAAGAGACTCACAGGGAAGGGAAAGAAGCTGTGACTTTAAATCTAGAAGCTCCACGGACACCCTCACCTTCACCCCCAGGCCTATTCTTCTCCAGACTGAAATTCTTAAGACCATGAATCTTAGAGTATTACAAGTCCAGTTAGTTAATGCCTGTGTGCTTGCTAGCTTACGCAACATATTTTCTTTAGACTAAATAAAGACAAGGCTTATGACATGAGTGTATCCCACACATTATCTACTGACTGGACGATGTCAACCTAGAGATCCTGAAAGAACCAGACCAGCGTGACCCGCCCTGTGCTCCGTGACTAAGAGTGTGTCCCGGTGTGACCGCGGTCCTCCGTCTCCACCATCACCACTCAGGTTCTCAGTCCTCCCCGGGGCCACAGCCACAGCCCCCGTCCTGGGCCTGCAGCTGCCGCGTCAGCCCTCGGCATCTGGCCTTCCTTATGTAACAGGCAGTGCCGGCTTTAAACAGCCGGGGTCAAACCCATCAGCAACCTCCAGCACCTCCCCGTGCACGTGGATCGAATCCAGACCCACTAGCAGCACGGGGAGCCCCTGCGCACCCTGCCCACCCCTCCAGGCTCAGCGCACGGGACTCTCGCACTGTGACAGGACTGTCCTGCCTCCCGGCCTCACGCCGGCATTCCCTTGTTCTGGGCTGGTCAGAGAGCTGCCTCCTCCTCCTCCACACCTCTCAGCTCTGTCCTCTCCCTGACAGGCCTTTCCTGATCTGACCACCCATCAAAGGCAACCACCTGCTCTCTGTCTATCACCCCCACCTCTATTCGTCACTTTAGCTTAATAGAATACTAGGCAGTACTAAATTTCAGATTTATTCCTCTAATATTTTTCTTATTTCTCTGTCTGCGTCTCTCCACCATCTACCTATCATTTTGGTTTTGGACATAAATACCCTGAGGGCATTGTCTGCCTTGTTCACTGTTGTACCTGGGACAGCGCTTGCCTCCGCTGCACATAGTAGGTACTCCATAAATGTTTGTCTAATGAGTGAATAAATATTTCTTTTGTGAGTGTCACTTAGTTCTTCTTTTCAAATTAGTACTATTTTATTGTGGTACTGGGGATTGAATGCAGGGGCATTCTACCTCTGAGCTACATCTCCAGTCCTATTTTATTTTTCATTTTGAAATGGGTCTTGCTAAGTTGCTAAGGGCCTTGCTAAGTTGCTGAGGCTGATCTCAAACCTGTGCTCCTCTTGTCTCAGCCTCCCAAGTACTGGGATTACAGGTATGTGCCACCACACTTGGCTTCTATATTATTTTATGTATACTGCATATAATTACATTTTCACATATTTTACATATAATATTTCTGTATTATACAGATTTATTTATTTATTTAGTGGTACTGGGGGTTGAACCCAGGGGCATTCTACCTCTGAGCTACACCTCCAGTCCTATTTTTTATTCTTTATTTTCAAACAGGGTCTCACTAAGTTGCAGAGGGCAAGTTGCTGAGGTTGGCCATGAACCTGTGATCCTCCTGTCTCAGCTTCCCAAGTACTGGCATTACAAGCATGCACCACCACGCCTGGCTTATACAGTTTTAAAAGGCAATTAAAAATCTACATTGGAGAAAATTTTCTCTGAGTATGTATTTTCTTTCCAAGATACTATGTGATACAAAAGTAGACCAATCTAGGTACAGGGTAACATCACATAATGGTTAGGAGCATGAACCCTGTAGTTACAACTGAGTCCCTCCTGTGTGACCTTAGGTAAGCTACCTAGCTTCTCTGTGCCTCATCTGCAAATTAAACTCACTTTAAAGTGTTGTCGTAAAGAGTGAAAGGCATAATCCTAGGAACTCTTAGCATAGTCCCTGTCACGTAATAAAGCTCCGTAGACGCTGGCTTTCACTCTTGATGAATCGAGGTTCCTTTTCCAGGCAGTCAGCGTCACCAGCAGCCAGCCAGGGCTGCTCTCAGCAGAGCAGTTTTTCAGGAACAAAATCTATCAGCTACTCTGCTGTGTGTTTCAGAAAATCATGCAAAGAAACCCAAATGAATTGGACCTTGATCCACAGCTTCGTTCCTTCCACTCACCTCTGTGCTGTGCTACTGCACACCCGGCCTCGGGGTGCACGGCTGTGGCAGCAGACCCGCCCCATGAGCAGGAACTTGCAGCCAAGGCACAGTTCACGACATATGAGTCTGACATATGAGTCCCCCACATTGTCCTAGAAGGACAGAGATGCCGCTCCAGCCTCCGTCCTCCAGGGCTCTGTCAGCCCTCCCAGCCCCTGGGCCTTTGCTCGGGCTGTGCTAGCTACGTTGAAAGCCACTGGCCTCCCTGGTGGTACAAATCCTCCCCCAAACCCAGCTGCTGGAGATGCCCTGGCCCCTGGCTCCCCACCCTTCCTGCCCCAGCACCCATGGGTGGGATTGCGCCTCCTTCTCGGAATACGCTTCATTTGCTTTTCCTATAGGGTGGTGTCGCGTGCTGCATTTGAGCCGGTTATCTACATAATGAAAACCTGGCATACAGTAGGTGCCCAACAAATACTGGAATTGCGTATGGAGAACAGAGGAGTCCAGAGGCAGGGGAGTCACCGCCCTGAACAGAACTTGAAGGAGTGTGCCTTCCATCACCTGGTGAGCTGTGATTGCCAACCTGCAATTATCGAGCACCATGTATATACCAGCCCCATGCTAGTGCCTACTGTACACCACCTCTTTTTATTCTCCCAACCACCTGCAAATATTCTTTTCTCTTCATTTCATGTTGAGGAAACTGTGGCTACGACAGGTAGATTGACTTGTCCCAAGTCTTCAGTGAGTAACTGGAGGAGCTGGGACCTGAAGCCAGCTGTCCAAACCCGCTGTGTGTGACACGTTGTGAGCAGGTGACTTTGGGTATTTAATGAGGCACAATTCACACAACACAATAACCATTTTAAAGTGAACAATTTGGTGGTATTTAGTATGTTCACGATGTGTATAAACACTACCACCTCTTTTTGATTCCAAATATTTTCATTGCTCCAAAATAAAACCCCATACCTATTAAGTGGTCACTCCTTATCCTCCCCCATTCCCAGCTCTGGACAACTGCTTTCTGTCTCTATGGATTTACCTATTCTGAACATTTCACATAAATGGAATCATATAATAATGGCCTTTTGTGTCTAGCCTTGTTTGTTTTTGATGGTCATGCATGTTGTAGCATGTATCAGTACTTCACTCCTTTTTATAGGTGAATAATGTTCCTTTGTATGGATATACCACATGTATTTATCCATTTATCTGTCAATGAATATTTGGATGCTTCCACCTTTGGTTATTAAGAATTATGCAGCAATGAACATGTGGCCACTTATATATGTTTGAGTTTCTCTTCTCAATTCTTTCCTGCATATTACCCAGGAGTGGAATTGCTGGATCATATGGAATTCTGTTTACCTTTTTGAGGAACTGTGAAACTGTTTTCCACAGTGGCTACACCATTTTACATGTCCACCTGCAATGCGCCAGGGTTTTGGTTTCTCCACATCCTCGCAAACGCTTCAAATGATGTTTTACACATGATCTCATTTAGTCCCTTAATAACCTGGTGAGGTAGGCACCATCACCCTGCTTTCGAGAGGAGAAGTGAACCCGGAAAGGGAGGGACCTGCTCCAGGTCAGGCAGCTGAGAAAAGGCAGATTCCATCCGGACCACCAGCAGCCCTTCTCCCAAGGAAGCCATCACAACCACCCCCAGAAGCCACCTGTCCACCCCAGCGCCTCCATGGAGTGTGTCTACACGGCATGAGCCTCTTATGTTCCTGGCGAGGCTGGGGTGCCAGGGGTGGAGCAGTGGAGAGGGGACCCTGGTGATCACACACTTTAAGCCCCAGCCAGTTGTTCTACCTCAGGCGCCTCTCTGGAGTGGTTTGGGAAGCAGCCCCCAAAGGGAGGGTCAGTGCTGTCCACATAGCAGGGTCAAAGCTGGGGTGGGCTGTGATCCTGGAGAACTGTCCCATTCGGGCTGGGAGACCCTCTGTCCGGGGGCTCGCTTGGGTACTTGTCTCCAGAGGGAGCCCTGCGGGACTGAGGGTGATAGGAGTCTGGGGTCCAGAGGAGCTGACCACGGGAAGCCATTCAGAGAGCTGTGCCCGGCCCCTGGCCCTTGCCCACTGCTGCCTGACCATTCACTGA
This sequence comes from Glis glis, assembly GCA_004027185.1. NCBI lineage: Eukaryota > Metazoa > Chordata > Mammalia > Rodentia > Gliridae > Glis > Glis glis. The sequence continues at coordinate 6,199 of PVJS01048404.1, forward strand.
GTCCCTCCTCCCTCCCAAGACCCCGCTAGGCTGGGTCTGCCTCCTTGGGGCAGCTGGGCTCGGAGGGGGAGCTCTCTAAGGTCCCTGTTACAGTCTGGATCTGGGATGTCGCCAGAGGCTCCCATGTTGAAGGCTTGTTCTCCAGTGCAGCCATGTTCAGGGGCGGGGCTTTAGGGAAATGATTGGACCCTGAGGGCCCTGACCTCATCTGTGGACGAATCCATTGTAGAGTCATCATCTTTCATGTCATGAGTAAGAGTTGGTGGAACTGTGGGAGGTGGGGCCTAGTTGGAGGAACTATGTCACTGGGGGTGTTATCATGTCCCCACCCCCCTTCTCTCTCCCCCACTCTCTCTGCTTCCCGCTGCCATGAGCGGAGCAGCTCTCCTCCACCACGCTCTTCCGCCATGATGTTCTGCCTCACCTCCGGCCCAGAGCAATGGAGCCGGCCAACCATGGACTGACCTCTGAAACCATGAGCCAAAAACCAGTCTTCTCTCCTTCAAGTTGCTTTTCTCTGGGGTTTTATCACAGTGACTGATGCAGTTCCACAGGCAGTAAGTGCCGCCTGGGGATTCAAACCCACGCTGGTTTCCTACCTGTTCTGGCCAACGCTGTGTCTCTGCCAGTCCAGCTCTCCCATAACCTGCCCCTTGGGCTGCAGCTCTGAGCTCTCCTGGGGCCTCGAGCTTTTGCCCAGGAAGGGGGTGGCCATAGACCCTCCCTGAATTGAAGGGCATCTCAGTGCATCCCTGGCCTGAGGGTTCTGGTGCTTTCTGGCTGGGCCTCCCCAGGGCCTTGGCAGGCAGCTCTCCTCTGCCCTCATCCCTCCCAGGATGGCTCTGCTCTCCTGGGCCGCCCCAGCCCGTGGGACCCTGGCTTCTCATGCCCTGCCTCTGCTCCGGCAGCTGTCAAGGGGCCCCGACCTTGCACACTGACCTTCCTTTGAGAGGCCCGCCTGCAGCGAGCAGTGACCCCAAGCTGGGTCAGTCATGATCTGGGTCATGATCCAGGGACCACGTGCCCCAGCTATGGGCTGGAGGTGCAGGCTGCCTGGTGTTACTGGGCTGAGGGAGCGGGACTTAGTATCAGAGCCATGTGGATGCCAGTGTCTGCCACTTGCCAGCTGTGGGATCCTGGGGAAGCAGTTTTGCCTCTCTGAGCCTCAGTTTCCTTTTTTGTTAAAGCAAGATTGCTTTTGCCATCCTGCAGGGCTGTCGAGAGGATTAGGGGGCCCCCTGGTATGTTTTGTATGTCTACCCACCTGTTCCATTCTCCCGCCAACTAGCTGAGGTCACAACTGTGATTGCTCTGGCTTGCATGTGGGGAAACTGAGGCCTGGAGAGGATAGGGGACCTGCCCTGGATCCAGCGCCCACTCCTTGACCACCGTTCTGGCACAGGGGCTTGGAAGGGGCTCAGAGCAGCTGCGCCCTTCCCGGGAGCCTCACAGCACCTCCCAACCAGGCGGGGAGCACGAGGGTGGTGCTGGGACACAGAGGAACTGGAGGCAGGGAGGGGATCACTCCCCCAGAGCTGCCTGCGCTCTTTGCTGCTGCAGGCGGGGCGGGTCTGTCGCTGTGGGGACAGTGATGAGCCAGGCAGCTCCTGACTCAGCTACTGGGTGGGAAATCCCCGGGGGGCCTCCCTACCCACCGAGTGCGGCAGGATGCCCGAGGGGGCGGGGCTGTCACATGGCCATGCCTGGCGTGTCACAGAGCCGCCTTCCAGCCCACACTGCTGCCGGCACGTGGTGGCGGAGGGGGACTCCTTGGCATCGGGGGCGTTGAGTGCTGTGGCATCTGAAAAGCAGCTCTTTTAGCTTCTGAGAAAGGAACAAAGAACCCTCTAGTCATCCCCAGGGAGTGGTGGCCAATGCTTCTTGCATACCTCCTGGAATAGAAGTCTCACTACTTGTTCTGCTCGGGGCTGACCCTGTTTTAGAAGTTCCTTCTTGGATTGAGGCAGAGGCTTCCTCTCTGTGACTTTTCTCCATCAGGTTCAGTTCTGCCCTGGGTTTTGACTTTATTATTATTATTTTCAGCCGGAGGGAGGTGGAGTACCTTGGTGGAATGCTCCTGTGGAGGCAGACCTGTCTTTTTAAATCTGGGCGCCCTCTCTTGCCAGCCTTCATCTGGAGCAAGGGGTCTCCCATCTCTCCTTTATCCTCTCTAAAATAGGGGTGGGAAGGGTCCCCTCTTATTTTGCTGTAAGGAATGGATGAGAAGATAAAGCACCCTCATTTAGGCGCTCACGAAACAACAACCATGTTCAGATTGATTCTAGTTTCTTTCCCACACAAAAGTCCCTTAGAGTGTGGACATTTCTCAAGTGCCTTCTAATGGTCTCTCCCAGGTTAAGAACCTGCCCTCCACATGCTTGGTTTCCAGGGCTCCCACTTCCTGCTTTCTTCCTCTGGAAAGACTTGTTTGGCCCGTTTGTTTGTTCATTCATTCATTCATTCATTCTCTCATTCCTCCATCCCAAAGTATGTGGGAGTGCCTGTCGTGCACGAGCACCAGCAAGAAGAAAGGACACAGCCCCTGCCTCGAGTGGGCTCAGAGTCTGGAAGTGGAAATTCACATCTGCAAAGGAGAGACCCGGGAGCTACACAAGAGTCCAGAGGCAACGTCTAGACGCGGGACGAGGGATCCAGAAACGCAGCCAGGTTGTCAGTCTCGAGGCATCGACACGGCAGCGGTCCGATCTGTAAGGTTCCCCATGGCCACCGGCACGGAGCCTGCCACAGGGCAGGGGCTCCCAGCGTGGCATGGACTCTGAAGGTCACTGCCCGGACAGCAGAGAAGACAGGGGCTAAGAGCCCAGGAAAAAAAAGGGGCAGCCCTGCAGTAGGACTGGCTCTCTGCACAGCTCCCGCTGGCTGGTGGAGCTCCGACCCCACCGATTGGTTCTGTAGCTTTCCGGGGTGAACCCCAGGAGCTCAGAGCTGGAGACACCTCAGACATCCTAGCCCCGAGCTGCTTGTTTTACAGCTAAGGAAACTGAGGCAAAGTCAGGGTGCAGAGGCTTGCTCACGTGAAAGTATGAAGGGGAGGTCACTCGAAGGACACAGGGGTGCCTTGAAGCACCAGGGCGGCTTTCCCACGCGATGTCCTAGAACCAGGAACCGAAGGTGCTCAAGCGGGCAGCCATGGCGGGAGCTCGCATCCCTAGGGACCCGCCTTCGTGGAGAGGCAGTGACTCCTCATAGCATCACCCGCAAGGTCCTGGAGAAGAGGCTGATTGGCTCTGCTTCAGTCAAGTGCCACCCCGGGGTGTCAACCATGGCCATCGGCCCTTAGGATGTGTCAGGCCCAGGCCTTTGTGGATTTCCTCCTCCCACTGACCCTGCAGAACAGGCAGGATCCTCATCCCCCACAACTAAAGCGGGCTGGTGGCAGAGCTGGGGTTATTTATTTTAGTTCCATTTGCTGGCACACCTGTGGCGACCCCCAGAGAGATAAGAGCTATCACTACCCCCGACTTATAGGTGAGGAAACAGAGACATGGAGAGGTTAGGGCTGTCTGTTAGGCGTGTGTGAGCGTGTGCATGCTCACGGCATTGTGCACACCCACAGGCCTCTCAGTCACGACTCCCAGCACGCCCCTGTGAGGTTCCCTGGCATTTCCCCGCCCACTTGCCTGAGCCTCCACCTCCCGCCCTCAGGAGTTCCTTCCCTCAGTCATTAGTGCGGCCTCGGGCGTGGAAAGCAAATTTCTTCATAAAGATGACAGCTGGCAGCCCTCGCGAATGCCTCTTTGCTTTGAATGGATGGGGCTCTGACTAAGGACTCTATTAGCCACGGTGTGTGTGCTGCTGGGAGGAAGGTGGACCTCGCCCCCACCTGTGCTGGGCCCCCCCCGAACACGTGCAGGAGTCGTCCTGAGACCCAACCTGCTCCTGGCTTCTCAGCCACTGCGGCCACTGTGGGTCCACACTGGGGGAGGTTTGGGATTCTTTTTTTTTTTTTTTGCAGTACCAGGGATTGAACCCAGGGGTGTTCTACCTCCGCGCTACACCCCCGGCCCTATTTTTTATACTTTATTTTGAAACCAGGTCTCACGAAGTTGCGGAGGGCCTCACTAAGTAGACAGAGAGAGAGAGAGCGAGAGAGAGAGAGAGAGAGAGAGAAAGAGAGAGAGAGAGAGAGAGAGCTGAGGCTGGCCATGAACCCGGATCCTCCGGTCTCCACCTCCCAAAGTACTGGGATTACAAGCGTGCGCCACCACGCCTGGCTGAGATTTGGGATTCTAATGATGTCCTCATTCTGAGTCACAGCCCCAAATCCTGGATAGGGACGGAGGAGAAAAGCCCGGGAAGGCTGGTGCAGTTGCAGAGCATACAGGTGTTCACGTCGCTGCCACCCTTGGCCACGCTCTGCTGGGAAAGGACTGCAGTGGGCACCTACCCAGGCGGGTGCCACCCAGCCCAGTGGTTAGCATTAACAGAAAGGCCCTGGCGGTCCTGCGGCCCCGCCCTCGTGGCAGGTGGACTTATTCCATCATCTGTCCCAGGGAGAGTCCCCACTCTGCCACTCTGGCCTGTCAGTGGGCTTCCCTGGCTGCAGTCCTTTTTTTATTTTCTTTTTTGATCACTTAACAAAGCTGGATTCCAGGGAGCCCGGCATATTAATTCAATTACATCTCTAAACTACTCTGCTGTCTTTTCCAAAACATTGATGGTGGTTTTATGGGAAATTCCCTGCAAATAGGAAGCTTTTTGCTTCAGAGAACAGGCTCCATGCACTTGGTTTAACTTGGGTCTGCACGTGGTGGTGCTCGAAAAATGTTGTTGGATGTATAGATGGGTGGGGGATGGGGAGGGAGGGAAACAGGATGGGTGATTGATGGAGAGTGGAAGGAGGACGGGAGAGAGGGAGGAATGGATGGATGGGTGAATGGAGGGATGGAGGGATGATGGACAGATGGATGGATGGGTGGATGGATGGATGGATGGATGGAGGGATGATGGACAGATGGATGGATGGATGGATGGGTGGATGGAGGGATGGATGGATGGATGAATGGATGGAGGGAGGGGTGATGGGTAGATGGATACATGGAAGGATGGATAGAGGAAGGGAAGGAGGGAAGGATGATGGACAGATTCATGATGGATGGATGGGATGATCTTCAGGAAGAAGCACCACTTTTTAGATGTGCAGTCAGGAACTCTGTGTGTGTGTGTGTGTGTGTGTGTGTGTGTGTGTGTGTGTGTGTAGTACTGGGGATTGAACCCAGAGCATTCTACCTCTGAACTACACCCCCAGCCCTATTTTATTTTGAAACAGGGTCTTACTAAGTTGCCGAGGGCCTAAATTTCTGAGACTGGCCTCAAACCTGCAATCCTCCTGTCTCAGCCTCCCAAGTACTGGGATTACAGGCATGCGCCACCATGCCCAGCTTGCAGTCAGGAACTTAACGGGCCTTGGTTGAGCTTCGCTGGAGCAGGGCAGTGACAGATACAATTCCTATCTTCCAGCAGCTTCTAGGCCTGTGGAGAAGAAGCTCAGAGACGGGCAACTACAGTCCAGTCTACTAAGCTTAAGGGCAGATGAGGATTCTTGTTACATGGCGCCAGGGCCACTCGGCGGGGCGTGGGGTCCAGGGAAGGGGTCCAAGAAGGCTCCTGGAGAAGGGGTCAGTGGCTCAGCACTCAGCATTGTTGATTCTTGAATATATTTCATATCATGCTCTTGTTGTCTTCCATTTCTTTCTGTGTGTTTTGCGAAGACTTTGATAACCCATAACCCCACTGCCTGATGGGGAAGTGCAAAGTCCCCAGGCCTGGTCTTTTCGATGGTGCACTATGATGGGAACATGCCCGGGTCCTGCCCCTCCATCCGTGCCCTGGCTGCCTGTCACAGGCTGGAGCAAACGTCTCCTTCAGAATGGCTCCTAACCAAACATTCCCGTCCAGAACACGGTTCATACACCACCGAGAAGGAAGAACTCGCGGAGTACACCTCATGGTCGCTGTGTGATCCCGAGGAGGCAGATGGGCCACATGGAGGCAGGCGGGAGAGGCGAGCGCAGGGTGACAACCGTGAGTCACAGCAGAGCCAGCTCCACCCCAAAGCTCAGGACTCTGACCATGGAGCAGCCCTGCCCGCCGGACTCCCCTCCCGTCTCTGGACTTGGACCCTCGACCTGGCTCTCAGGGCGGCCTCCCTCACCTGGACGCCTTGTGATATTTACCAGCTACTGTGCATCCCTCATATGTCACCGTCACCACTCCCCCCTGGCGGTAGATATCCCAGGTCCCATTCTACAGATGAGGAAACTGAGGCTCAGACCCGCCATTTCCTTCCTTCCTTCCTTCCTTCCTTCCTTCCTTCCTTCCTTCCTTCCTTCTTCATCTCATAGTCACCAAATGCCTAATGTGGTGAACATAATAGTCTTGGCCCTTGCTCTCCAGAATTTCCAGAGTCAGGGCTCTGACCCTTCCAGCCCCACAGGAGAGCACAGGGGACCGTCTAGGGGCTGGGCACAAAAGACCCGTGCGCCTCCTGGGACCTGACTCTGGCTTCTCCCGGTGATATATACTGATCCCTGTTTTCTTTCTGCGATTCGGGCACTCGGTCCATCATATTTTCTGGCATTCGGGGCTGCCGGCGGCTTGGCTGAAATCCAATGGAGTCATCCTCCCTCCCTTTTAATCTTTAAAATGAGAGCCGCAGGGCCGTGGATCACTTTCTGAGCCGCGGGAGATGATGGCGGCCTGATGGGACTGTCATTTCCCCAAGCTCCTGTCTTCTCTCCCCTCCTGCAAATTGATGGGACTGCACTCACCACCCTGTGACACCCCTTGACTCCCAGTGGACTCCCTGCCCAGCCTCTGAGGTGGAGCCTGGGCAGGCAGGAGCCGAAGCAAGAGAGTCCATGGGGCTGCAGAGGAAGCCAGCCTGGCACCCACAGCCGCACCCCTGGCTGCTGGTTGTGCGGGCGTCACTGGCTGGAGGTGGAGAGACCGAGAGGACCACGCGCGTTCTGAGGGCAATGCCTGGCATAGGCGAGGGAGCGCTGGAGGGTTTGCTGTGGTCTACAAGCTGCAGCTCAGTTTTGCCGGAGGTGGGGAGAGCAATTAAGACTAATATCAGCAGTGGGTTTGTGATGAGTCACGCACTGTGCTAGACCCTTACAGATGGCATCTCATTCCACCTCCACAAGGATTGTATGGAGGAGACATTCCTGACTCAATTTTACAGACAGGGAGACTGGGACTCACAGGGGACTGGGACCCAAGTGCCTCTCCTAAGGTCACACTTATTAAGCAGCAAGGCTGGGATTTAGACCCTGAGCTAAGATTCTGCTACTATACTGCTAAGGCCGTCCAGAAGCTTAAGGCCTGCCTAACTCATGTATATCAAAGTCACAAAAGACTGATGTACAAACTGGAAAGCAGGATTATTGGTTTGCAGAAATTGATCTAATTTCTACAAGGCATGGAATAATTCTTCTTAGCCATCATGGCTTAATCTGTCATCCACTGATTTTCAGTAGGTGAAAAAGCAGGGAGAGTAAAATGTTCCATGCCTGGGGGATATTTCACCCAGGCCACAGGAAAGCCTGGTAAATTCTCCCAACCCCATGCATTAGGCTCCTCTAGTGGGGGTGGGGGGATGGGCTGTCACCAGCTGCTGGAGGAACACTGGCTTGGCTTCCTTTGCTTTGCCAAAGGAAGCCAAGATTCTTTCTAGAATTCCCTCTAGATTCTTTCTAGAACGCCGTCTTGGTCATCAGTTGCCACGTAGCAAAGCAACCCAAACTTAGTCACTGCAAATACCCACCATTTGGTTGTATGCACAGATTCTGCAGGTTGGAAATGTAGACAGGGCAGGAGGGGGTCGCCTGTGTCCACAGTGTCTGGGGCCTCAGCTGGGAAGGTACAAAGGGTGGTGGTAGCCCGCATGGCCAGGGGCTGGGTCCGGGGGCTTCCTCCCAAGCTCCTGCCTTCTCTCCTCTCCTGCAAATCGATGGGACTGCACTCACCGTCCCGGGATGCAGCCTCCCTGGGCTACCAGTGGACTCCCTCCCTGTCTTTCTATGTGGTCTCCGGCCTCCCCTTGGTGCCTCCCCAGCACCGTGGCTTCAGGGCAGCGAGACTCCTGAGCTGTGGCGGCTCGGCGCTCTGCCAGCAGGGTCTCAGCAAACAGGCGAAGCCCCGTGGCGTCAGAGCTGTCCTGCTGTCTTGGTGGGAGCAGTCACGGCCACCTAGACTCAAGGCAAGAGGACACAGGTCCGGCTGTTGGAGGGAGGAATGTCAGGAACTTGCGGCCATGTTTCAGAACCTCCGCCACCGCCTGCATGTTTCGGGCACTTTCTTCAGAAACATGCAGCTGAATTCGTTCCTACGTGGCTTTCCTATTCAAGAGCCAGCCTCAGTTTCCCAAGACCATACTCAGTAAAAAGTAGCAACTAATGAGAGATTTTCCTCGGGCTAGTGACCAAGGACTCCGTGTGAGGACCGTGCCATCTTAGGGGGCTCATGTTCCCGTGCCAACGTGCCACAGACCGGGCACCTGTAGAGACGTGCATTGTGTCTACACGTTCTGGGGACCAAAAAGGCCAAGGTCGACGAGGCAGCAGGTCCGGTGTCTGGTGAGGGCCACTGCCTGGTCTGGAGATGGCACCTTCTTGTCGGGTCCCCACAGGGTAGAAGGGGCCAGGTGGCTCTCTGGGTCCCCCTTTCTTTTTTTTTTTTTTTTTTTTTTGCGGTACCAAGGATTGAACCCAGGGGCGTTCTACCCCCCCCCTACGCCCCCAGCCCTATTTTTTATACTTTTTTTTGAAACCGGGTCTCACAAAGTTGCAGAGGGCCCAACTAAGTAGAAAGAGAGAGAGAGAGAGAGAGAGAGAGAGAGAGAGAGA